>JABUIW010000245.1:3904424-3938544 GCA_013363375.1 Menidia beryllina | reverse complement strand
CCCCCCACCCGTCCCAAAAATCCCCCTTTGAGGTGAAAGGCCTAAGCCCCAGTCTTAAGGCGCCGCACATGTTCCACGCAGGTGTGTGAAGGCCAGCAGAGGCCCAGGCCAGAGCAATCACGCACACACACTCACTCACACGCACACACACACACGCACGCACGCACGCACACACACACACACCTCCACCTTCTGTTTAGCGTCACCTGATGAGCAGAAACCCAGAGAAGAAACGTTCTGAAGTGCTCACCCCGGCCAACCCAACAAAGACCTGCTCTTTAGCTAAACCTAGCTAAAACTCTGAGAGGGGAGGTTTTCTCACGACCAGCTGCAGGATGCCATCTCAGTATTTCACCAGAAATGTGCGTCATCTGGAATTAGATGAAGAAAAAAGGGAAAGAAGCCGGTGCTAAAGAGAAACATCAGGAGGAGCGAGCTCAGGCTAAGCAGGTCCGGCATGAGGTCGGAAGCACAAAGACACGATCCGAAACCAAAGCGGAAAAGTGTTCCATCCGATGGATAACACGTTCACAAACCAGAGGACTAAAGATTAGATAGAGCTACTGGGTAGATGCAGACCCTCAGTTTAAAGCCTGGTCGTCTCAATTTTCCCTCATCAACTGAAAAAAACTCCTAAAACTTCATACGGACACAGTGTTTTTGTCCCATATTTGCCTAATTGGAACAGGGTTGTTCAATCGGCTCGATTCCTGAGGCTTGAAACATGACTTCCTTTTATCATGAAGGGATTTTTAAGTGTGTTTTATCTTACATTCATGGCAGAAGTCTCCTCTCGGCCACAGAGAAAAGCAGAACGGCCTTTATGGGACGAGCACGCCCTCCTTCAGGACCGATACCAGCATCCCTTTCTCTGGGATCCACGGGCAGAAATTCCCGGAAAACCCTTAGCTTCTCCAGCCATAACAGAGCGCCTCCTCTTCCTCTGCGTTTGCCTCTTCGCTGTCTGTCTCTGCAGGCCTGTGCAGCTTACTCCTCCTGACTGTTTTTTACTTTTAATGCCGCCGCTAATTCAAAACCACAGACTATTTAGAGCGTAGAAGACGCAATTACCGCTGAATACCATTAGCATGATGTGGTACTTACCACTAAATTGAGAATAAAATTCTGCTTCAGAGGTTAATATATGTGCAGTGTTTAAGCCTCCTAATTCTTAAATTTAGTAGAATAACACATATCTCAGACAGCCATGAAATTGTAAATAATTGAGCAGTGCTCTGAGGAGGCTCCTCCGGTTGCTCTGTTGATATCGCTGCGCGCTTTTTATGACATTATTTCCTTCCTGCTGATGGTAAAACGGCAAATGAGAGTGGACGCATCCACCCGGATCCAGGGCTGAAAGGCGCCCGTAAACACAGTCCTGCTCGGCCCACGTGGTGTTTATTAGGCCTGTCCACATCCGATATTTGCAAGAAAATGTGTATAGGCCAGCGGGAGAAAATGCAGACCCAGACTCCCGATCCAGTTTGTTTTTTTTAAAGTCCGATCCCACACTAGCATTAGCATCTCCTAACCCACAGGCCTGTATCCTAACCATTGAGTTGTTATCAGAGTAAATCCCTGTTCAACATGAGTCTGACAACTAAGGAAGTAGATAAATAACTTTAAACTTTAATACAGGCTCTGATAGGCCGGGATCGGATCAAAAGCTGGATCGGGACATCTCTAGTGTTTCTGCTGTCACAATGTCTGGCTTGGCTGTTTTTCAGCTCTGGACCCTTTGCCGGTCCTGGTGCGGGATCTGTGGCTGGCTCTGAAGCTCAGTGATCAGGATCACTGGGACTCCAACACAGAAGGGAAAAGGCTCTAAAATTAGCTTCAAATGAGCCACAATCGTAAATCTGTGAAGCCAGTGGCTTTGACCAGAGAAGGACCACGGGCTTAATGTTCCCAGAGGCGGGATGGCATTTCTGGGACGGGAATCCTGGACTAATTTCCACTCTTCGGAGCAGCCCCTCAGTCACCCGATCCCCTTCAAGTCAAATCGAAGCGGAAACACCGAATTCTGCAAAAATGAGCGTATGGGCCCACCTATTACTGACCCCCCGCTTATTAAGCCGGAGTGTTTCCATGTGAGCGTGCTCCACCACCAGAGGAAACATCTCCAGCTCCAGCCATGCTCCGCTCCATTGTGACATGTGTCATCATTAATCAGAGCAGAAGGAGCCATTAGTGTAAATGCGGGGGTAATTAATCCAAGCTCACACTCCATTAGACGTCATGCCCAATTTGTGCACCGAGCTGTGTACTGTGTAAATAAGCAGAGACGACGGCACCCGCAGACGGCGTTTTTTTTTTTTTTTTTTCCGAGCAGCTCGGCATCCGAAGACTTATCTGAGAAGGTTCAACTCACCCCCCCCCCTCCGGGGGTCGACGCACAGAATATCTCCAGTTTAAACCTTGAATTTCTGCTTTTTTCCTCAATAATATTAATCAATCCCACTAATATCAGCCTGCAATATGATAAATTACTCTAAATCACAATAAATCAGAATATCTCATATATAAACTTTGAATTCCTGCTTTTCTCCTCCAGTTTCCCCTGAATGAGCTCTGTTCAGCAGATGTTCCAGACAGAAGCAGAAACAGGAGTTCAGGAGCTGAAACAGACTCAGTTTAACCTGAGAGCACAAAATGAGGCTGAAAGTGTCTCACTGCTCAGTTTGATGAAGAATCCTCTGAAAACAGGAGCTGATTTTACACTAAAACGATGGAAAGACCTCAGTTTTTACACCAGAAGATGAAAGAATTCCACTAATATCAGCCTGGAATCCTAGAAATTACTAAAAGAACTCAAAAGAAATCAGGTTTTTATATCAAATAAAGAGGAAGGGGAAACATCTCTTATGAAATAACTGGAATATTGCGGGGCTTTTTTCACACTTAATTTGTCTTTGGAGGAGGATAACTGCACACACATGTATGCGAGACATAGAAAACTGACTGTAAGCCATAACGAGGTTAAACTGCAGCAGGGCATGGAGCAGGAATTAGCCTTTGGTTTAATAAGTACCATTTGGCTGTCACCTCGGCGGCTGCAGAGCTGCTCCATTACAGTAAAGCCCCTGTGGTACCGGGCTGAGGTTATTCAATAAAAAACCTGACTGAGTGGTTCTCCCAATCACCACTGGCAGCGCTCTGATGAGGTAAAGAGCTCTCCGATGCCAGCCTCCGTCCCCGCGGAGCGCCGTCTGATTAAAATGGTTTTCTGAGGCCATATTTCTGCTCTCCTTGTAACCTTGCCAAACCCGAGTTAGAGCACAGAGAGAAGAATTGACAAATTACCTAATGCGTACTGAAACGAATCCACAAAAACAGATTTACCGGTAATCCATAAACCCTCCCCCCCCCTCCCAACGGTAGGCAAAATGATAGGAGTTACACTTTTTAGAGAAATTCTTGGTATCGATATCCGAAAGCTACAGGAAGAGACTGGACTTGTTGCTATGGGAGACGTGCATTCTGCGCTTTTAATCATCAGCCTTAATCACTTTCACTTATCTTTTAACCCCCCCCCCCCCCAACCGACAGGGCAGTGACATGTGAAGTGGAAGGGAACAGCAATAACAAAGCACCAGCTCTCTGGCTCATAATACATTCCTGAGCAATCCTCGGAGGCTCATATGTAAATGCCTGAGTATGCTTCTGATTAGGAGGCACAAAGAGTACACTCTATAAATGCACTCTTAAACAATTACCCCCCCCCCCCGACGCCGCTCCACACAGACCTCGGCCTGTGCTGCCGGCTCAGGTGGGAGAGCGTACGGCTTCACGCTCCACCTGGGGACGCCCGTTTTTAGCTTTTTAGGAGCTCCTACTTAGCTCACGAGCGGATCTTTGAGGGTGTTCCAGTCAGAGGCTCAAGACTAGCTAAAACTCAACACACAGATCCAACATTAGGACTAGTTTTACAAGTTTAGAACTTCTCAAACGTGCCAATTAAAAGGGAAAAAGAGCCAGAACTAGTAGTAAAAGAAGGGGTTTGGCCTCCAATGGTGTCGTAGTTCCTGGATGGTCCAGACTAACTCCTCTTTGAAATGTGACTGCTTAAAAAGTTTAAAATTAGTTGCTTAATGATGGAAAATCAGAACTGCTTTGAAGGAGCTTCTCAGCTTTTTGCTTTTAGCGCCCTGGCATGCACTGGAATGCGCCACTTTTATCACGGGGGTGGGAACTTTGATGACGACGAAGTTACTGAGTCCATTATTGGAGCTAAAACGGAGCCCGCTGTTGCTCTGGCTGCACAGATTTCGGTCACGGCACGAAGCAAACTAGACAGGTCGAGGAAACAATCTGCTTGGAGGGCATATTTTCCCCTCCTCAGCTCGGTCATTCACATTTTTTAGATAACCATGAAAATGGATCACATGGACATAATGTTTCCAGGAAAGAGCATCCGGCTGTTGCCTCAATGTGAATTACTCAACAAATGATGCTAAGCGCTCCCTTTAGTGTTCAAACCTACGCAGAGATAGTCCAGTGATGAGAAAATAAAGGTGAACGTGTTGCATTTCAACACAAACGGGGGCCAAATCAGAACCAGAACTGGGTAAAACTGGGGTTTGTTTCATAAAACAAATCCCCATTAGCTCAACTATTGTGCATGTAATTGTAAAAACTAAAAACACCCAGGCCAAAGAGGCCTAAAACCTGAAAATTCCTGTCTTTCTCTGTTCTTTAAATGCTTTAAAATGATCTGCTTGGAGCTTTTTCAAGCGGTTCATCAATAAAATCACAAACAAATTTGGTGGTAGAAGTAAAAGTGGTGAGGCAACGCTTCGACCGGGGCCAGGAAACGCTCCAGTTCTGCAGTAAAAAGCAGCCAGAAGCCTGACTGAGGACAGAGAAGCCGGACTCGTGTGAATAGCCATGTAAGGACACGGGGCTTGTTTTATGTGGATGAGGTAAGGCCCCCCCTCCACCGTTAGCACGGAGGAGCCCGGCCCGCCTCCCTCTGCTGTCCCTCACAATGGCCGTACACACTTCAACACGTTCGGGGAAAGCCGGGAGCATAAATCCTACAGGCCCATAACTGACCCGCACAGTGGCCTGTCTGTCTGCCCCCCCCCGCTAACCTCGAGCTGCGCAAACACATGACCTCACCGGTCACGTGGTCCCCAGGCCGAGTGGGCTTTTTCACACCGCCACGTTCCCCTAATTCCCCCCACCGCCCGGAAACGGGAGGGCTTCTGCCTCGGCCAGACGGAGCCTAGGCCGGACAGAGCCTAGGCTGGACGGAGCCTAGGCTGGACGGAGCCTCGGTTGGACAGAGCCTCGGTTGGACGGGGCCTCAGTTGGACAGGGCCTCGGTTGGACGGAGCCTCGGCTGGACGGGGCCTCGGCTGGACGGGGCCTAGGCCTGGCTAGGCCCCAGGCTGGACGGAGCCTAGGCTGGACGGGGCCTCGGTTGGAGGAAGCCTAGGTTGGACGGGGCCTCGGTTGGACGGGGTCTAGGCCGGACGGGGCCTCGGTTGGACGGGGCCTAGGCCGGACGGGGCCTCGGTTGGACGGGGCCTAGGCCGGATGGGGCCTCGGTTGGACGCGGCCTAGGCCGGATGGGGCCTCGGATGGACGGGGCCTAGGCCGGATGGGGCCTCGGTTGGACGGGGCTTAGGCCGGACGGAGCCTAGGCTAGACGGGGCCTCGGCTATAAACTGGGCCCCGGTTGGACGGAGCCTAGGCTGGATGGGGCCTCGCACGAACGGACCTTAGGCCGGGCGGAGCCTCGGTTGGACGGAGCCTCGGCCGGACGGGGCCTAGGCCGGACGGACCCTAGGTTAAACGGACCCTAGGCCAGACGGAGCCTGCTTTTGGGAGCTTTTCGGGCTTTTCTGTGCTGCGGGGGGGGAGGCAGAAGGAGCCGGGGGGCGGCGTCTCTGCCATGGGGACAAACTGTGCACGTCTGCGGTCCCGGCGGAGGAAGGCACCCGGCCAATCGGCTCGCAGAGACATTTCCTGTGCTTGTTTTATCAGATGAGGAGAAGCCTAAAGGCTAAACGTCTCCTCTCAGCGAGGTTGCACGCTGCTCAGGATAACCCGGTTTGGGGAGCGGAGGGGAGAACATGCATCTTTGTGGGATGACATCAGAAGTGCTGCTCAGGAGCGCTGACCTCACTCTCGCACCATCAATCATACACAAAAAACCCGGTGAAACGCCGACCGCTGGGGGGGGGGGGGTTCTACCTTCACCACACAAAGCAAAGGCTGCCTCCTGAATTAAATCACCTTCTTGTAAAAACAGATTTGGCGAGAGCTGCAGGAATACAGTCGTGTTTTTGTTTTTTTATGTATTTTTTTGTTTTTTTTACAGCCACTGAACCCTCATCTGGGACGGAGCAGATGGCAGCCCAACGGGCCGATCACCCATTAGGCAATCGGCTCTCCAGCCATCGCACTTTAATGTCAGAAAATGAAGCGAGCGAGGGCTTTATCTGACAAACATTCTTCATCAGAGTGACTAAAGCCCAGAGGAATTCAATCACCGGCCGTTTGAGGCCTCCTGAATGAGTCCGACAGCAGAATCGAAGTTTGAGAGTAGAGATAAAGTTCCTGGAAGAGGGGGTGGTGGTAAGATTCTCCATGGATGCACAGTGGATTGAATATGAGGCTTGCCTATTCATTTATTTTTTCCAGAAGTGGCTTCACTTGGTGGGGAATTTCTAATATGCCGGGGAGACCAGAGTGGGGAACGCATCACCCAAGAGACACCCAAAGGAACTCGACACTGAGGTGGATTACATGTATCCAACATCGAACTCTAACCAACCAACCGCATACAGTGGATGCGAGTAAACACACAGCAGCGTTAGACGATCACTGCATCCAACATCTAACTTCAATCAGGGAGCAATACTGGATGGAAAAGGAGATTGAGGGGAAAAACTCAGCCGGCGTACAGTAACCAGAAGCCTCCACCGCAGCGTGCAGCCCGGAGCCAGACTCCGGAAACGCATGGCAGTGTTCCCTACATCCTGCCCACCCAGCCCTGGCCCCGGCTGCTCTCCGCTCTGCCAGAGCCCTGTTATCACTCCACGCAATTACCTCCAGATTCCTCCGCGCTCGTATCATATCATGCCAATTATACAAACCCCTCCGACTACTAAGCCCTGCATGCGTTTCAGCCCTGATGTGTGACGGGCCAGCGGTGCCCATGACCAGAGAACTGTCCCCAGCAGAGGACCTGCAGCTAAGATAGTTACAAGGGAGCACTTTGGAAAATAAAGACAAATTTTGCAGAAATTTAGAAGAAATGTAGGAAAAATGAAGATTTCCCCGTGTGTATACGTCATACGTCATGTGTATAAAAAGCCTAAAAAAGAAGGCTTTAAGTAAAACATGGGCATTTGAAAAGGATGATTGGTAAATATCTGACTGGTCCGGGAACTCACACGTGATATTTGTCTGTAAAAAATGCAAAAAGCTCTGATAAGGATCTGTTTGCGGGTGACTTGCAGATGCTTTTCCTGGCTGTCCGTCATGCTACCGACATGTTTCCACAGAAGCCCGGGGCTGACAGAAACCGCACCGGGGGTTTGGAGTGGTTCTTTTTTGGCTGCTGTATTTTCCCCCTGCATGCTGGGAAGGGAACACTGAGGTCGCTGGTGTTAATTGTTTGTGATCTGTGACTTTCTTTGCCTCTAAAACTGACCCTGCGCTGCTTCAGGAAACGGACGACCGGACTCGAGTTAGACAACGACACACTAACGTGACTAAAAGTGGGAATGGGAAGACTCTTGAGAGATGAAAGGCCTTAAAATCGAGACGCCGTGGTGTTAATGAGAGGCTCCCGGACGGGACTGAGCGGGCGTAGGAATGCGGGGAACCGCTTCATTCCTCTGTCACCAGCTGGGGCCTGGACCTTATAAGGAGCGGAGGGGCAATTCTCCACGTGTTCTCCAAACACGGTTTCACCAACGATTGGCACAAAGCAGCCGGCTTTGGGCCGGAGACCCTCAGACAGAGGTCAACATCTGTCCGGCGCTGGCCTTTTCACACAAACCGCAACGTAATAAAGCAGAGATCAAAAGAACGTATGCACAACTGGACTACAATAGTGGCGGAGGGCAGCCTTTTGCCTCCGGGGGGGCGGGGGATTCAAAAGAATGTGATATCTACTCCGAGGCTTTGTCTGCCAGAGATACTGGATATGATCAAGGCTCCAGAACAGGAGACACTCCATCCCGGGTCTGGGCTTAGATTTGCCTTTGATGGGGCCTTTTTTATTGCCTCCAGGCACGTTTCTATGCTGTTCACATGTTAGTTGGCCTTCAGATTTAAGGGGTGGGGGGGGGGGGGGGGGGGCAGAAAAGCCATCAAGAGCATCTGAAATGTGCAAAACTGCGAAAAACTCCTTCCAGGAACTCTGGAGTGTCATGTCGGCTACTGAGGCCGGCTGGGCTTTGGAGACCCCCCCTCCCCGTTTCTCCGTACTTTGTTCGGTCAGAACCAGACGGAGACGCTGGGGGGGTGGCGGGGTTGGGGGGGGGGGGGGACGTGCAGCTTTTCTTAGTGCGCGTAAACACCGTAAAGGAAGGAACCACCGACCGAACGCCACATGTTCACAAAAACAGGGAGCGGCTTCCTACCCCCCCCCCCCCCCCCCCCCCAAGGGGGGGCCCCCCCCCCCCTCCCCCCCGGCGCCCCGATGGCCCCCCCCCAGCCCACGCCCCCCCCCCCCCCCCCCCCCCCCCCCCCCCCAGCTGGGGTCGCGGCTCCAAACTTTTTTCCTTGCGCGTAAAACGACAAAAAGAAGAAGTTGGGTGTTTTTGCGCTTACCTGTGGAGCTTAGCGGGACAAAAAAGTGGAGCAGTGGAGTCGAGTGAGAGGAGAGGAGAGGAGAGGGAGCCGGTCTGCGGTCGGTGCTCCGGCACAGGCAGAGATAAAAACCCCTCCGAATAGCAGCCCAGGCTCCTCCCTTCAGGACGCGGTGCTGGCGGAGTGCGCGCCCCGCTCCAGTCTGCTGTTCTGCAGCCAAGCAGCTGCAGGCTCCAGTCTCATGAAGAAGCCTTCCAAAAAAGTTTGCAGAGTCCGGGATGAAATATGAGCTGTGTCAAAAAAAAGGACTTGTGCGCAACGTCCACAGCAGCAGCAGCGGGCCGGTCTGTGCGTGGCACACCCGGGGCCTCCGGGAGAGACCCAACTGTCAGGAGGAATCACGTAATGAACATCTTGGACCCGAAAAGGAGGGATATGCTGGCTCCCGGACAGAATAGGGAGGCCAGAAAAGCTCCAGAACGTGTCTGTGAGAGCACAACAGAGGAGAAACTTTAGCGTGTCTGAGCTCCAAACTCATCCAAAACTGACACTGTTCAACAGAACTTTGCATGTATTACATGTAAATCTTTCCTTTTAGTGATTTAGAAATACTGAGATGCACTTCCAAAATATCAGCCATACATTAGGATCAATACACAGGGAAACTGTAGTAAAATACCCTTTTGTACCTTATGTGTGTGTCAACAAATGAAATATATCAGAGCCTTTAGGAGGAATTTGAAGGGAAATAATGTGCTTCAGTAACGATGGAAAACATTTAAATAATAAGGGGTTCCAGTCAAAAAGGCCTGATCTCTTTTAGCTGACTGCTCTGGAGATTTTTGGCAGGTCTTTATCAGGAAATGTCAGAACACAACCCATACCTTTCCACAGGTTTTCCACCACAGATGATAGCTCATGAGTTGTAGGCAAAGGTGGAGAGAAGGGTCGGACATATTCTGTCATTTGGCTGATCCAAAGATCTTTTTGAGTCCTCCAAACGAAACATCTTCGTGAGACAAAATGTCATTTAAAACACGCCATTGTCTGCCTGGTTTCGGGTCGAGTTAGCTATCCCAGGGCTAAATCTGCCCTTCCTCCAGAGCTCCCAGGTCAAGCTCTGGCCAGAAGCAAAAACAAGGAGATGCTTTTTTTTTTGACAAATCAGCTTGTCTCGTGTCATCTGCTGCAGTCTAAATGGGAGAAACAGAATAAAAACGCTGTACAGCTCGATTGTGTGAGCCAGCAGCTGTGTGTTGACGTCAGGGGAGAGAAACACCTTCAGAACGCATCAGAAACGATAACATCTGGGTATGTCGTTGCTGGTTCCTAAACAGCCAGGAAGAATCGAGAATACACACCAAATCAAACCCGGGTCAGAGTTAAAGGAGAATAGTTCACATTAGACTGTCGGTGTAGCCATTGTGCGTCTTTGTGTGTTTGGATCAGGGCCCCTGACATCATTCTACAGAAGGAAAACTAAAACAGGTCAAGCCACTCTAATCCATCAGCGTTTGACCCAAACCCTGGTTTATCATACCAGCAGCTTTCAGTATCTCTTCTATGGAAACCTTATCTTCTATATATTCGGTTTGTTTACAGCCCTGAAGGCCCTCCCATTTTAGCTCATCCACACGACCCCCCGTAAAGTCGCCAAATCCCTGATAAAGGACACAGAAATGCCCTCAATCCAGACTAACCCCCCCCCCCCCCCTCTCTGTCCCTTCAGCATGAGGCCAGGAAGATCATCCATCACGCCCTAATTGGAGAAACAGTATTTTCGGATTAGGTGATGAATTCCTCCGGCCGCATGCTCCCGCTGACCCTCCGCAGTTTCCCTGAGGTTGCAGGAAGTTGGGAGGTGACGAACATAAAAGCTGCAGTGTTCCACTTTTCGGGCATGGAGACACTGCTCCGCTTTGTCCTCCCCCCCCCCCCCCCCCCCCGTTAAAACAATGAGAACAAAGCCCCGGCTTAAGAGCATTAGGCCACCGATGCAGAAACCAGCACCATATGCACCCGTTTCTGATAACTCGTCATGGCGTGCACGTGAAATATGGCGTGTGGCGTGCATATGCTGCTGCGACATTACCGACAAGATGGTGGGGGTGCAGCCTGTTCCGACAAATCTGAAAAAACTTGTTTATGTTCAGTCCCTTTAAAACAAACGATGGAAGTTAATTAATGATAAAACTGTCGTTCTCCGACTCTGATTCGCTTTATGGGGAACATCTGGGCCTCAGACGTCCCCCCCACCCCACGTGTTCGTTCGATGGCCCAAATAAGACGCAGAACCAGAGGAAAGCTTCTGCTCGGTGAAAAGATCTATACATGTACTATGTACTTGAATCTGAATTTGAAGAAATCCTGGTAGGTTGTAAGGTAAAAAATAGGGTAGTCAAGAATAAGCTTTGCTTCGGCCTATTCCTTTTTTGGTAAACTGTGGGTTTGGTCTATTGTTCTTTTCTTTTTTTCTTTTATTGTTTCTTGTGTTTAATGTGGACAATTTACCAAAATAAAGTGATTGATTGATTGATTGAAGTGCTCCTACCTGCTCCATCTCCATCTCCAGCCACACGCTCCGCCTCCTCAGGGCTCCGGCTGGATTCAGCTGGTTTCCACCTCAGAAAAAAAGGATCCTGGTGGGTCTGAGGGTCTGAAGGTCTGACCCCCCCCGGTCCGGACCCTGTCGGTGCACACAGACGGGAGGGAGGCAGCGTGGCCTCTGGCTGTTTTGCTTTCCCCCGAGCTGTTTATAGCCGCTGTCAGGGCCTCTCAGATCTGTGGAGCCTCGGGCCAGAGAGCTGCACGTTTATCTAAAATACACTGTAGGTCTTACATCAGAGGGACGACACCTCAGAAGCTGTTACAAAGGTTTTAGGAGCGCGTTGATATTTAACAGACGTCCGACGTGTTTTCATTTCATCATATTGTTTTAAATCAGATGAAAGGGAGTTTTCTGAAACTGACACGGTAAGAGAAGCCTTCGGAGTTTAATTTAGGGGAGAAAAGCGCTGCTGTTCATGAGCTAAAGCAGCAGCCTGTGTCGGGAAGCAAGTAGAAATTGGTTTTTAATCTGGTGACCGTTTGTTTCAGGAGTTGAGCTGGTTGGTACAACTGCAGCCTTTCCTGGTAAAATTAGACTCGTTTGTCACCCAAAGCTCCGTCCTGTGTCTCCCAATCGGACATAAAAGCCAAAGAATGGACTACCACAGTGGCCCTGGTCTGTTCATGTTTGATTTGCTGCGCACGGCTTTTAATATTCTGTATTGTTCTTATCAGTTTCTGTGCGCCCACCACCTTCATTCCAAGGATCTCCGAATGAGTGAGTTAAACATATGAGACATTCCTGTGGATTAGGCCCAGAAACTGCACGAAAAGCATCAGCCAGGGCATAAATATCATAAAGGATCCACGTTACAGGTATCCGAGCGTGAAACGGAGCCTAGAGAACTGGTGTGATTCTCTTTTTCTTTAATATTTGAAGAGTTACAGCGTCGGATGCTCGTATGAAACGTATCAAAAGTTTTGAAAAGAATTAAATAAATCTTCGTGGAAACAGTTGCCATGTGCCAAAACCTCAAGCCTCGGGGTTCAGACTGCTCAACATTCCAGGTTTTTCAATGCTTTCATGACGATTTTTAATGATAAATTCCTTCATAAAGTCGTCTGCTACAGATAAAGTATCCCCATAAAAATCTGGTATTACAACTCACCAAAAAAGGTTTTGATTTTTTTCTGAATATGGTGAATTTTTCCTAAGACACTGTGTAAAAAGACACAAAAAGTACATTGACTAAATTAATAAATTAACTGACACTAATAGGCTCCGAGGCTAAAAGTATAGAGCTGTTAATGAGTATATTAGCCTCGCTTAAAAGCAAATATAATGTAGAATTTTAGGGGAGAATCGCACCAGGCCAAGAAGAGCATTTAATCTCTCAGGGACTCTTAACCAATTATCTGTCAGTTAATCCAATGAATGCACAGCATCTCAAACAAACACACAAATAAGTACTTTTTCAGTGTCAGCCGGCAGAACTCGATAAATTATCATTACAAACCATCTTGGGTTTGAGCCAGAGATGGTTTAACCTCCACTCTTCCAGAAAATAACACTTCTGCTCAGCATTAAAAAAGGGAAAACATGCATTTGAAAAAAAAAAAACAACAACTTATTAATTAATGCATTTTTTTATGGCTGTGGTCTCAAATGCATCACCATGGTAACCCTAAATATGAGGACGAGCTTTTTGCATATGGACGAGGCAGAATCCATTTATCAAACCATTTTCTGTTCCTAAACCTAACCAAGTCGACTTGCTGTTTAAAACTAATTCAAAAAATGTAAAGAAATCAAAAGCAGATCAAACTAAAGTGAGTGTTTACACGACTGACACTGATGTTCCTGTTAGTTTCAGGGGGAAAAATGCAGAAATGTTATGTTTCTGGGAGCCAGAAAGTAGAATCTGACTGTTCTGTGTGTTGGTATTTAATACTTATACAAGTTACATTGAAGTTCCTGGCCTTTTTGTTTCTGTTTAAGCCTTTTGGTTAAACTCTGCTTATGGTTTGGACAAATGGTCCAAGAAAATGAAGCATTTCTACTCTAAAAAAAATACTAATGCTACCATTCCATATATTTTATGACTTTATTGTACTGTGCAAAACAGTGAGATTTGTTTGGCAAATAATTATTTTTACTATTATTATTGTATGAGATATAAGAAGTCAATTCATAAACGTATGTGTAATTCGGATATTGTAATATTCCATCATTATGGCCTACTTCTCTATTTGAGTTTGATAAATGTCTGAATCACATTGAGTTGGATTATATGTGTAAATATACATTAACTGTTATATTCCCACATTAACTGCCTTAAAACAGCCATTCAGACCAATTTCCTCCAGTAAGATGATTTTTTTTAATGATAAATCACTTGTGGCTTCCTGAGGGAGAAAATCTAAACTGAGCCCTGAAACACGTGACATGTTCAGGGGCCTTTGGACCAATCCCTGGGGGACGCCTTCATGTAAGCCATTAACGCAAAGAAAGCAAACCCAGAAACCTGCATTTAGGAGAAGAGAAATATGAAAAGAAAGCATTATTTAAGCTATCAGAGCGTTGAGAGGCTGTAAATATTTCTTTTCATAAGATCTTTGATGGCAGCTGGCTTTAAAACACAGAATGGATTAAAGCGCTGCAGTCTTCGAGAGAAAATTGAGAGCCTAGAAGTCAGGCTTGAAGACCCAGTGGCGTTCAAGTCAGAGTGGGGTGTTTGATGTTACCACGGAAACCCCATGTGCGTCCAATAACAACAGGGCCATCTGTTCGGCATAAAAGCACCACAAAAGTGACACGAGGAAGAGTATTTATGCGTTCTGTGTGTTCGTACAACAGAGTCTTGGCCCAGACTGTGTACGAGGACATAACTCAGCCACCTGCCCCATAACTTTTCTTTCCCCACTTCTCACCGAAAGAGAAAATCCCAGTAACGTCTCCATACCTCCGGTCTCCGGACTCGGACCTCTGGACGGTTTTAAGAATGAATGGATGAATGGAGGCTGATGCTTGGACAGCCCCTGGTGGAGACTGTGACAAAGTGAACGCGGGGAGACTGAGACGGGCCCTTTGCAGCTCGGAGGTCAAAGCGGGTCAAAACAAATGCAAAAAAAAGAAGGCAGAGGAATGAGGACGACCCGTTTCCTCAGGCTAGGGAAGGCTAACGATCCGGGTGTCTTTCCATTTCCGTCGCCCGGGACGCGTCTGCGGAACACAGCCCGACGTGACATTGGGTTTTCACACCAATCTGTTAGATTCACGGCGAGTTAAGGCAGCGCGTGCGTGATCATAATTCACTTTGGTGTGGCCCGAGATGTAAACAGATGTAATCTCAGAGGGAGGATTAGGATGAGAGCACAGCATTTGATCTTCAAAGAGTCGGAGGGTTAGCATGAGTAAAGCAAAGGTGGCGCTAGGATCTAGAGAAGAAACTGATATAGAGTTAAACTTCTTTTCATTTCCATTACAAAGAAAAGTACCTCTTTGTCATTCTTGGCCGCCTTTGCCTCCGTATCGCAGCACATGTCGTCCACGGTGTCAGTCTCTCAGCGTAAATCCTTACAGATCTCTGACGAATTGGGTTTCTTTAAACTGCTAGAGGAGGGAAGAAAGAGGAAGAAAGGAACGATTCATCATCAAATAGCATACAAAAATCCTCATCAGCTTTCAGATTTGACTCAGCTGTCAGCGAGGCAGGTGGCAGGCGGCTTTTTGAAGTAGGTTTTTTAGAAAGGCAGGTAAACAATGGAGGGACGTGCTGTTTAGGAACAGATGCTGTGATATCACAGGGTTATCTGAGTATAAAACCGATCCCAAACCAAGAGGATGAAGTTCTTGACAGCATCATCACGACCATGTGATCCCTTTTCTGCCTCCGTGAACAAACCGGATTGGTGCTCTTGGCACGCTCTGGATACATGGGGTGCCATTCAGTTGCTCTTAGAAACCAACATGCCAAATGCTAATTGCTAATTGCTCACAATGCTAACGGTGCAGCCACAGACCGGCTAAAGGAGGACGGAGCCTCTGCCACATCGGGGGGGTTGCACACAGAGGGAGGGAGCGAGCTCAAGACTGCCATGACACAACACAGGAGCATCAGCGTTTCATTTTAAACCCTGATGCATTATCACAAAATAAAAAAATCAGCCTCCACATGCATAGTTAGCGGTGTCTTAGCAACAGGGGCTAAAACTATTGAGGTTTTTAATAGAAAAGAAGCAGTTTCGGGCCCCCGTCAACCTGTTTTAACCTTGTGTGGGATTGGAAACCTCTGAATTTCGCCAACAGGACCAATCAAAACTCAGAAATCTAAAATTCAACCAGCTTAAAAACAGCATCTTTATATCCCATTTAATGACCAGCCTCATAACTCCCGGTCATCATTTGAAAGAGCAGACAGATGATGTTCAGGCGTAAGTCGGCTGCCGAAAATCAGACAAACACCATCCATTTCCAACACGAACACGGACAAGTTGTAAAAGATAAGAAGTGACGTGGTTGTGTGGCTGGAAATCAAACCGGCTCTTAAAAGCCTTTAAAAGTGAAGCAGCGCTGCTGTAGCGGCTGCCAAGCAGCAGAGCTCCATCACAACTAAACAACCATGTCGGGTTTGCCTTTTCAAAGCCGTCCGTGAAAAGGATCATATCCTCCAGTGTCTTCTCCATTTTGCAGTCGGTTCAGTGTAAGTGAACATTTATTAGATCAGCACATAAAACCGGAGCCAGTTTTTGTCCAGACATCGCCGTTTAAAGCAGATGAACCCCCTCAACGCTGCTCTGGAGCCCCGCTGCTTTAATAGATTTAGCAGACCAACGTGGACACCAGCACACGTGTTCGACGCTCATGTGTTGGCTCAACATCCCCCCGACAAAGAGGCAGAAACCGAGCTGCAGGCAAAGGCGAAAATCAAGAACTCGCTCGGTTTTGATTAGGATTCCGCAGGAAGAGAGACTCGAACGCTATACTAAAGGTGCTCAGAGGCTAATTCTCCGTGAAATGAGGCTGATTTAAAAGATGAGGGAGTCTAACTAAGACAGGGCACTCCGAATCTCAGCAAGACGTACAGCGAGTGATGCTTTTATCCGCTCAGCTTACTGTTTTCAGCAGTGACCTTTACTGGTCGAGTCACCTGGGCAACAGCCGAGCAGCGTCTTGTAGTTTTGATGGAGTTCAAATGTCGTCCTCTGGGCCTCAAACCTGTGCATTTAAAAAGTTAGAAAACAGTATTTTTCAAACTTTCTCAGAAGTTGCTGTTCCAGGCTAGCTCAGTCCCCAAACGGACTTTTAGCCAGGATTTCAAACTGCTGTCTGGACTCTCCCCCACAGCCGGTGGGGACTGCCGGGCTGTTAAGGGCCAAGTTGATCAACAGCATCTTTATTTTAGCTCACAGTGGAAACTGTCAGGTACCCAGACGCAAAACTTCCTTCGGACAGTCAGCTTTCACTGTACAAGGCACCAAAACATGGAATACACTACCTGCAGAACTGAAGGGAGAGTCAGACTGGGTCCTTTTTAAACATATTGAGAGGTCAGACATGTGAACATTAATAATCTAACTAACCTGATCTTGTATCTGTGATGTTTAGTGTGTAATTTGTTTCGTTGTGCCTTGTGTACAGTCACTGTGTTTTGTGTAAAAGCCTAACTGGGGACAGGCATTGAGAATTAGCCTTAGCTAAAATGTTGTAGTGTGTGACATGATTCATGAAACATACTTGTATGTATCAAATAAACGAATAAATAAATAAATACATTTTACAGTGCAAACGTGGAGGCCGTGAATGCGACGGCATTCCTCCAGCTCGCAGGGCAGAGGCTGCCGGTTGGATTCCCCTCCCGCGGAACCTGGAGGGACACATCAAGCACACAAATGCTATCCACACGTAAACATGTACCGCACTTGACAGGAGCAGCTCAGACAGAGCTGGGTTTTTTTTTTCACACCGCAGAGCTGTCACAACATCGGAGACACCCAGAGCAAGAGTCCCCGAAGAGCAACGCTGCTTTAAGGACCTTTTTTTTTCCTTTTCTTGTATCCACAAACCCCCCTGAAGAGTTTGCAGTGTGTCAGAGTTGATTGCCAGACCTGCTGGCACGGGGACGTGCGCGCACATCAAGCGCACGCACGACCAAGACGCCTTTCAGGCTGCTACCTTTGGTGTGACTTCAGTGCTTAGAAAAAAGCTGAAATATATCTAAAAGCTGAAAACAGACCAGAAAACAACAATGGGTCGCAAACAGTCCCGCTAAAGCTCGGATGCTTGTCAGCTGGCAGCACATATCTGTCATTATCACGAGCCTGTAGCTCCATATGGACAGATCAATCAAAGATGTGACTAAAGTAGGGTTTTCCCTCAATGTGCCCCAAATGACAACAAACATGCCCATTTTAATCCTTTGGCAGTGCCTGGCCTGTTAATTATTTTGCACATCCGGCACAAAGAAATTAGTCTATATAAGCATGGTGATAAATCTGAGTTTCTGTTGTAGGTACAATACTTTAACCAATATACTCTTTATGCTTATTTTTGGGATATTTGGAAAGAAATTCCAAAGTTAGCTAGTCGCTAACTAGCTGACATTAGCTCTTTTGTGAGATGTTTACATCTAGACTAATATTATTTTGTTTGGGACTTAGGTTTACCATATTGGTGCCATAAATAGTCAAACAGGTCTTTAACTAAAACACTTTTTATATCTAATATCTTGGCTATTTGGAGAGCAATCCCAAAGCTAGCTAGATAGCTAACCTGCTAACTAACTGACATTAGCTCTTTTGTGAGATGTTTACATACAGACTAACATTATTTTGCTTGGGATTTAGGTTAATCATACTGGTGCCATAAATAGTCAAACAGATTAGAATACTTTAACCAAAACACTTCTTATATTTGATATCTTGTCCATTTGGAAGAAAGTCTTAAAGCTACTGTAACCCTTTTTGTGGTTTACTAACAGAGCACAGGTAAATATCATAAATAGTAATAACTGGACCACTATCAGAAGGCACTTAATTATTTTAAGAGCCAGTATCTTGAACCTCAATAACGACACAGACAACAGTTTAGTTCTCACCAGGCGGACTTCCTGTCAGGGAGGAAACAAACAGGAGTCCAAACGCATCACCTGCACAGCTGGGCTTCACTCGTTTGTTAATTGGAGACTCACACTGACCCCTTCACTGCTGCTCGGAAAACACAGCATTACACAAACGTCTACATAGTTTTTCACAGTTTTCTCACCATTTTAAACACATAACAAACTCATATGAATTACTGAATGACATCACTCCCAAATGTTACTTTTTAGATAAACACTTTTAAGAGTTATTTATTTCTTTTGCATGAAATCAGCTTTAATGAAATATTTATTTATTTTCAAATAAAGTGAATATTTTTTCCTCATTTCAAACAGTTTAAGGAAAAGTTCTAATAATAAATATCATTTCAAAGGCTGGCTACACTAGCTCACAAGCTAACTAGCTAACTAGATGACATTGGGCCTTTTGTGAGACATCTTTACTAATATTTTAACTGGTGCTTAGGATGAACACCATAAATAGTCATTTTTGTTAAATGCTTTGTTGGCAGCCCATCAAATATATGCACTGATATACAAATAGCATTTGGTGTGCTATGCTACATGCAAACTAACGTATCTGGAATGAGACACAATGATTAATAGCTTCAATCTAATTAAAAGTAGAATTAATATTAAAAGTAAAAAGTGTTGTCAAAGGGGTCTGTTTTCATAAAAAGACAGGGAAGGTGTTTTTGATGATGTTTTTGTTTTAAGTCAACAAAACCCTGAACAAAATGGATTAGGTATTCAGAAAGCGGGCTTTGAAAAGAGTCATTAGGATTTACATCCGCTTGTAATTTCACAACTCAACAGTCACTGTTTACCTACTCAACAGTAATAATTGCTGCGACATGGTCAATGTCAAGACGGAGGATAACAGACCTAAACTTCAAGCTCATCCTAATCTTTCCCCCAAATGTAATCAGTTACGAGGCGGTTTTTCTCGAGGCGGCTGATTGAAATGCACGACGGTGTGACAGGGAGACTGGAGCCGCTTCTGCCTGTCCCCGTTTAGATTGTGATAAGAAATAGTTTTTCCCACATTCACCACCGTGGCACCATCTGGCACCTATCGCAGCATCAAGACATTTGCTTATGTGCAATTACATTATGTGTTGTAAGTCATTTGCGTTATGATACATTAGCACAGCTGTATGAGATCATTTTTGCAACTATGAAAAAAAAATGGCAAAATTGAATGTTTTTCGAATCCTACAACGTAAACTAAGTGCTACCGCCGATCTGTTAACATCATGCCAATATGTTACAGCGTTATTACCCCATTTTTTAAACTCTGTACCCTAACATAGGGCATTGATCTTCTCACACAGCCGGTCAATATCAATACATGTCCACCTCTTTAATGTTTACGAGCTCTAATTCAACATCCATCACACGGATTGAAGGAGCCATTGGCCCGGGCAGCACTGATTATTAGGGGATAATTGCGTTTGGGTCTCATGGCCATGCCGGTGCTCCTCCTGTCCTACATGCTGACCCTGGCCCCCCCGGCTATATCTTTTCCTACGATTCCTCCGAAAAATGCTATTACAGCTACGTCTCTGGGGACCGGATCCACGAGATCCCGGCAGGCTGAGCTCGGGATAAAAACACCCGACCCCGTGTCCCTCATTACACGCAGGAGAGAGGGTACCTGAGTGGGGGGTCAGAGGTCACCCCGCGGGTTAATAGGGTCCCTGGGATGAAATCATCTGTATGTTACAAACAAAAAAAGACAAGGTGAAGAAGTTTTCCAAGAGGGGCTTTTTTATTTCCTCTCCGTCTTCCCTCTTGTGTGGCCGATTGCCCCTTCAGATGTTTTGAACGGGAACATTAACTTGTTTCAGATAAGATTTCATGCTGTAATTGAGGCTTAGGGAGCATAATGGCGTCCGCCAGGTCGCGCGTGGCCGCTTAGCAAAGACGCCTTTGGCTTTAACGTCGCCGGTGTGACATTACACACAGGCGCTGAACTCGTGACCCTCGTCGTGTCGCGTTGTTCGGCTGGTTCCTGCGATCTTATTAGCTCCCCTGAGTTAAAAACGCAATGTCACAGCCATGCACGCTCGCACACGGGGTTGTGTACCCTGTGTAGCCGTGTCACCATCCGGGATGTTACACGCAGAGCCCCTTAGCAAGAGCTAACACACACACACAGACACACACTTGCACACACACACGCCGGCCTCTCGGGTTGCAAATGAATAAAGCCCAGGAAGACAGGAGGTAGATGAAGCCAATGCTCCGTTTTACAGGCGGGCGATATGATACCAATAAAGTGCGGCGTTATTGGGAGAATTACGAGCTTCAATAATGAAGGAGGGATATGAACCGCGGCCCCGCGGGAGATCACGAGAGGTGCTGCACCAGCAACATGAAACGCACATGCAAATAGGGGAAAAGCAATCAGCCGAGTGCAAAGCTGTGACCTGTTTGCACTCGTCATCACTCACGTGTCTTACAGCAGGAGAGAATGAATGAACTCAGAGCAATATTAGAAAATGAGGCTAGGCTTTGATTAATGCAAAACCACTGTCATCCCCAAAACCAAACTCTCAAAGAATAATTGTATCTGGTTTAATAGCACTTCATTATCTCATAACTTACTTTAGAGAGAGGGTTCCCTGCAGGAGGAGGTGTTTAACTGTGAAATTGACTACAGGGAAACGGCAGATTATATGTTTGAGTGATGATTTATGGACAGATAGCGACGGCTCTAAAAAGCTGCTTCATTGGGAAGAAAGACGCTTTTTTTTTTGCAGAATCTCTCTCAGCCTCTGCATGAGCAAAGTTAGCGGCAGATTAAAATACATTTTTTAGCATGTAATTATTTGATGAGGCCTCACTGTGATGCTCTCCCTTTTTCTTGGAAGCCACTTTGCTGTCTGTCCCTCGTGAACTTTGGAATAGCCGCTTATACTTTTAGTGAACTGGAACAACAGACATTTGTTTTTTTGTTTGTTTTAAAGCTTTGAATTTCACATTTTGGCTGTAAAAAATGGGACGTAGAGTCTGATGGAAAAACCGAGGCAGCAAACAGACAGTAAAGCTGTGTAGGACAACCAAATGCATTAACAAATTTACATATATAATATTTCCACTCATCGTTTGCTCCACTGGTTTGTGCATTTTTGAATTTCCAACCAGGAATGTATCACGAACCGGGTTGCTTTTGTCATTTAAGCTAGCCCCTTTAGCATGAGCTCTGTTTTACTGTGCTGTCCTAAAAAAACGGACTCCTTTGACTATTTCAAAGTGCAGATGTGGAATCTTTTTGGCTCATGAAGCCTCTTGTTGCACGTGTACGACATCATCAGGGTGTCCTAACAAGGAAAAAAGCTTCATTGCAAACTGCAACCAAAAGGAAGCCAGCGTTTGATTTGCCCCTCTTAGCCTTCTGTCATAAGCTGGAGGTTTAACAAGGATATAAATAGCTCTAAGTGACGTTTTTGAACATTGGACACTCATTAAAACACACTGAAAATGCTGAACTGGGTTCCTGCCAATAGATTGCTCTAGATGCCACACATTGCAGCTTTAAGGCTCGACACATCAGACAAAACAAGGTTGTTTTTTTGTTGCTAATTTGCCTTTAATCTTTTAGAATCCCAAAAAGGGAATAATTATTTATGCAAATGAGGGTGAAAATGACCTATTTGCACTCGGGAAGTTTCATCATGTCATCTGATAATAGTAACGTTTAAAAATGAAGGATTTCCCCAAAACTTTTAGGGGTTTTTAATGAATAAAGGGGCTCTAAAGTCAGCTGTGTCTCTGTGATTGGTTAAAACCCTGAAAGTTGATGGCAACATTTTGACGCCTCGCTGTGGTGTCTTTGGAGAAAAAAAGGTCATTTTTATGCATAATTTAAAAAAATAAGTATTGTTTTTGTGCCTTTTTTTCTCCAAGTGCTCGTCTTTCAGTCCCCGGTGGATGTAAGGACAACTGACTGTGATGCATTTTGAAACACGACCTACTTCTCCTCAAACAGGCAGCTTGAGTCTGGACAATATCCAGCGTTTTCCGCCTTAATCAATATGGAGGCGCATCTGAGATCACATAGATTATGGTTCAGTAAATTTGCGCAATTATCAGCCCCTGCCACAAACCCACATCCAAACTGCCCCCCCCCCCCCCGCACCCCCCCAGCCCTCCTCTGATGTGCTTTTTGGTCAGGTGGTGCAGCTGTAAAGCCTCATAATTGTTTAATGGTGCGTTTTATGAGGCGACACTGTGAGTCAGTGCGGCCCGAAGGCTTCCAGTTCCAGACGATAACAAGCGGGGTTTGGTAATGCGGGGTTAATCACAGGTGGGCATTAGCTCACAGTGGGCCGTGCACGCTCCTCGACGCGCGCGCTGCCTTGAGGGGAAGAGGCAGGACGCGCTGCTTTGTTCCTCGATCAAAAATAACTGTTCTGCAACCCGATGCCGTCCCACAGCTCTGTGCTACCTGAGCCCAACGGCCCCAAACACAAGCAAAGCTACACACCCACAGACGTGCATTTTGCCTCCGCACATGTCCCTTTTCCTTTGTCAGTTCAGCACATTTACATCATCTCTGGACAGACGTTTGAAAGAAACCACGCAAGATCAGGAAACTGAAAAGTGTTCAGCCAGTTTGTGGGTTCAGAGGTTCCAACATGAGTCAGAGACAAATGGGAGTGTTGTTTACGTTGCAGATATTAATATGAAACCAGAATAGGACTCTGATAAATATTCATATCCGAGCCGCCGCGTCTGCTTCAAGGACCTGCTCCGAAAACATTCATTCCTTCGATTTTTTCCACATGCCTCTGCCTCCGGGACAAGACCGAGAGAAACAAACAACCTCCTACAATTGCACTCGCTGCTAAGGTCAATCTCTAATAATCAGCCTACCCTAACAAGACTGGAAATGGTTTTCCAAACTGTTCCTCCAACGCCCCCGTTTGGAAACCTGAACCCAGGGAGCCATGCAGCTAATGGATGCTCATCTGAGCTGCCTCATTATTACAACGCTTCATTCGTTATTAGTCAAGGATTCTGCTTTTATGACTGCTTCCATTTACATTTCCCATCCAGGTAATGTGTATGTCTGGATAACATTCACACAAAAAAGCCAAAGCAATTAAAACCTCTTATCAGGATGTGATTCATTATTTGGTACGTTCGAAAATAGGGAAAAAAATCAGCTAAAATATTGAGACGAAACAGGCTTCAGAAGAAATACAGAGCTCAACAGCAGGAAAAAGATTGAATTTCTATCATGGAGAGATCATAAAAGATTTCTTCCTTTGTCCTAGATAGCTGTGCCACTACTGTCTGCGGGATGTGTGGTGAAACAGAAGCTGAGCAGTTAAAATGGAGCACCAGTCGATCAAAGAGTCGTCTCACAGCTCCGTGTGTGCGTGGACACCTCCAGCTGACACGTGCACGCACAAAAAGCCCGTCAAAAAGACAAAAATGCTAATTTCCTGCATTAAACACACATTTACAAGGACACAATCCTCTCTTATTTCCACCAGACTCCTGAAATGTTGCTAAAAGGCAATTATTTACGGTATCATGGCAGAGAAGGCTGAAATATTCAAACCAGAGAATAACATCCACATGTTAAACCAAAAGTACCTTAAGACAGATTTTTATGAGGTTTATCAACCGATTGCACGGGCTCTGCATAAAAGACTACAGACTAAGGCCCATTTTTGGTCATAATTACTCGTTCATTAATACGCAGACTTGAAAAGAAACAAGAAAAAAGCTTTTTTCTCTTGTGTTCTTTGCTCACATTTCATTAGGAAAGACAAAACTCTTCGGATTAGCTGGGGAGCGCTGCATCAGTTCATCAATAAAAACAATTCCATGGGTGATTTGCCTTTTAATTGGGCAAACTGCACAGGTGTTGCATTAAACAGGCTGTAAACGGAGGGTTTAAACTAACACCCCGCACGGTTGATGTAGTAAAAGAAGCCGATTCTGGCCTTCACTCTTCAGGTTCTGTGACCTGACTTTTGTCTGAGACCACAGTCTGGGTCAGACAAAAACCAAAAGAAGCCATGCAGTCATCATAACAACAACCCGACATTTGTTTGCTGCTCCGGAGATTGAAAAACGCCTTTTTTTCCCATCAGTTGTCACAAACAAGAAATGTTCAAAGATTATTCCAGCAAGGCCATTTCCACCCCACCTGGTCTCCTTAAATAGAAACCAGAAACCAATTTAGATTACCAGATCCCCCCCCCCCCCCGCCCCCTCTGCCGTCTCTGTGACAGGCTAATATTTCATTTCTCTGTCACATATTGTTTTGCTTTTGGATCAAACCGTTTGTTTTATTTATTGCTCTGTAATGAGCCAGACTTATTTCCAACTCCTCTCCTCCTGTGCAACAATGAAAATTTCAAACAAATATTTAATTATAAATAATTTTCGCAGTTACGTAAATCGCCGCGATTAAAAATGCATCATGGCTGGAGCGTTTGGGGGAAATACACGCATACATCTGGTAATCCTAAGTGAGCAAGCGATGCATGAATGCATGACAGTGAGATGGATTAAATGCGAGTCTGTCTCCGACTCGCATACTGTACATTACACCTACACGGGCTTAGAGCCCGCCATGTATCAGAGTTAAGGCGTTAAGCCTCCTAATCAGACTGAGTCTCTGCAATCATGGTGTTAAACCGAGAGGCCCGCGGTTTCGCCCTCTAACATGCGAGCCATTAGGCTAATCCTTTACGAGGAGGGGAGGTTTCGACGTGTCATCAGGTGTGAATTGCAACTTCCTGGGCCTGGTTCCCGTCTCTGGTTTTCCCCTCAGAAACCAGCTGGTGCCACGTCGGGAGGAAAAGAGCGCGGCTTCATTAGAAAAAGGATTAAGTCAAACTTCTCAGATGCACAGATCTGAGACCAATAGCAGCTCTGCTATTTGTTTGCCTTCGACGCGGAGGAGAAACGGCCTGATGGGCCGTGACGGTGCATTAGCATCATGCTAATGGGGGACAGCAATAACACAGTTTAACGTCTCCTCTCTCGGCCCGTGCCGTGGACGTCGTTTTTATTTGGGAGCATTTGCATAATGATCTCCCATTAACCTCATTGAGGGTGCCGACTGGTTCCCCAACCCCCCCCTCAGACACTCGCACACCCCCAAGGGAACCCACCGTCAAACGTGGGCGACCAGAATCCGCAAATCTGATAATACTGCCGTCTAAAAAAGCTGTCGGGGGGGCGTTAAGTCATCCAGCTGGAATGTCTGTGTTGGGAAGAAGCTGCATGAGTGAATTTTAAGTAAGAGGCTGCTCCTTGGAGGTAAAGGTGAGATCAGCAATTTGGTTAAATGTGGAAATATGCATGTATTCACAGAGGCGACTTCATTTATTCAGCTGTGAAACGGGTTATTATTTATAATTTTAACCTCAAATTGAGGGCAAACCATAAGAAAAGAGGTTACGGTGCCATGCAAAAAGGAAAAATAAAACCGTATCCAGGCTGAGTCCTGTTTGTTTGTGGAGCTAACGCTAAGGGCAGGCTAACGTAGATCAATGCAGATGATTATTTCCAGGGAACAGCCTAGCAGCAGCCCCTGCAAGGCTCAGAAAGGGTGAGATAAATGTTTCATTCGACAAAACGAGCGTAAAAATGTGGAATTCAGACCAAAGAGTGACTCATTTCCAAATGTCTAACCATCCTTTGTGATCAGACATGGTGAAACAGCAGCAGATAAAGCCCACTGATGAATCGGAGCCAGTTGTTGCCTTTCTTTTCATGCGTTCACGTGTTGGTAGTTTCTGTTAAATGCGCCGATAACACCTTTTCATGCAGGGGCCTGCACGCATGAAGCTCACAAATCCTACCGATAATTAAACGTGTCCTCTCAGATGTGACACTGAGCCAACATTAAACCATGAAAGATGCTGGATTTTAATCTCCGATGTCTAAAGGATGCAGCTTTTCTGATATTAATTAAAAACCTTGAGAGTAAACCTAACGTTTTCTATGAAATGGACGTCGACATAGTAAGATTACACGATGTGGCGGTGGTATGGACCACAGTGTCATGACTCAATCAGCAGCATCCTGTTCTTTATCAGAAATCTAAATCTCCAAACACACTTCCCTGGCTTGTCTCAAGGTTATCTGCCCTCTCTGCTCTCCCTCCGCTGGCGGAACAATGTTTCATGTGGAAGAAAAACCCTCTGGGATAGCAGAGGGGGGGGCCCCCTGTTATCTGGCGACACACTTTACGCGCAACACGCGTGATGCCTTCTTCTCTGAACTGGGCCAAATTTCAAACGGATCCACTCCGCCCATCACATCCTGTCCTTTTTCTTTCTTTTTTTTTTTTGAGTGCAGTTTTTAATGGAGCTCAGCAAAAAAAAAAAAGGCGTCAGAAAAAGAAAAAGGAAATGACCTAAAAACAACTCCTGGCAGACATTCTGCACGTCTCCAAGACACAGGGCCAGACTATCAAATATTTACCAAAAAGCTGTACCCGATTACTGAGCACAGAGGGGGGGGGGGGGTGGGGTGGTTTGGTAAGAAAATGTCTTTGAAAATGATTCAAAGCATCTGTGCGGCAGTACATGGGAGCTCTTTCTCTCCCCGCTCTTTGAATGATGATAGGGAGCCAAAGAAAAACACTTCCTTTTTTACCCACTTGCCCTCAATTCAGCTGAGTGATTATATGGGCCAGTACAGTGTCTTTCACTCTGACGGATGCGCGCTGTAATTCTTTCACTGCGCCCGGATCATGATGGAGCATTTGCATATGTATGATCGAGCTGCACAATAAGTAATCTCGCCAACAGGTGCACGGATTCACAAGCAGCCATTGGCTTAGACCCTCGTACCCAAATTCCACATTCCCTTTTGCAATTAAGGTGCGTTTTTTTGGACGCGAGCCGTTTTGGATCATCATCACTCCGCGTGCGCTGAAAGGAAACTTGAAAAGGGGATTGCTGGAGATGTCATCAATCACACGAATGCGAGTCAAAACCCCTCAACGGTGTGAAACCTTTGAGGGGCTGGATTCTGCCCGGGTGCTGTTCCCATCCTGGCCACCAGGGGGAGGAGGTCTCCCGCTTTGAGAGGTGCCATCATTTCAAATGAGCGGCCTTGTAAACATGTCACTGGCAGTTGTTAAAGATTATTAGAAGGAGGAGGGCACCGCCGAGCACAACACAATGACTGCATTGTCCTGTGTGAGAGGAGGGAGCCGCAGATTCCTGCTGCTGGGGGGGGGAATATGGCTTTCATGTCAAGTCAGGAGCCTTTACAATGCTGCTGTCTTAAATCCCTCACCCCCCGACAGCATAATAGCCTCATGTAGGCAATTATTGTAGCTTTTAATTGCATTGTTTGGGAAGCCCCGTCACTGTCAGGCTCAGCCGCGTTCCTCCAGCTGTCAGTCGGAGCCGCCAGGTGTCCGAGGCCTCTGGCCAGAGGTGGACGCACGTCTGACCAGCCTGTTGCAGGAGTGGCAGAGTCCACGAGCTGACGAGGGGGTCGGATGAGCAAGTGACAGCGTCGCCAAGCACCAAAGTCAATGTCCAAACTCCAGTCTCCTCCTCCTCCATCGTTGTGTGGGAAAAAACTTTAGCGCCGTCATACAAACGGCGTCCAGCTGATGGCGTCCAGTCGGTGGAGGCCACTGAAGGCATCCTCCAGGAGCTGTGAGTCACTAACAAATGTATAAAGCCCGCAAACATACGGCTCTAATACAAATTAAAAGGAGAAAGCGGGAAAATTAGGAACGTTTGGAGGCTTTTCTCATGTGCAAAATACAGCTGTACTACCACACAGAGAAACAAACTCAATCAGAAACTCATTTAGTGAATCAGACAGGGTTTTACGCTCGCGTTGTTGTTACTCTCATCTACTCATCTGACCCCTTGTGGTCACATGTGGAGAGCAACTGCAAAGAATGTAAAAAGAATTTATTTCCAGTCAGCAACAAGAGTCCAAAAAAGCTCCAAAACCACACGCAAGTTGAGCTGAAAACTTTTTACCTCCCAAAAGGAAACAAATGCACATGTTCCTGCTCATTTTAGAGCCTCAGCCTCTCGCTACAGACAGGATTAGTTAATTAGCAGGGGATGAATAAATAAATGTAAAGTGAAAAAAAAATTAACACAGAAAGAATTCAGGAAATTTTCACATACTTTGAAAAGACTTAAGGTGCAACAATCATTAATTAGTTTGAGATATTTGCTTGGCCAGGAAGTGATAAAGCCACAAAGACAGAGATAGTGATGCGTTTTGGCCCAAAACACGACCATTTTCTAACCTTCACCAAGCAATCTTTTAGCCCACACTCGCCCGGGGGGGGGCAAACGCCTGCTAACCCATTTAAGACAGACTCTCAGTCCACTTTGACTCATTTGTGTTGTTCTAAATCAAATAAAACTAATACATGTCCATTTCAGGGTGGGGTTATTCTCATTTCAGAGAATTATTGGTTTGAAATCACCTAAATACTTGAGAGCCCATTTCTGCTGCTTCACACGTCTGTTTTAATGATGATTTCTGGATGTTTTATGGCGACCTTGATAAAAGCTGTAAGCCAAAATGCGTTTTTCAAACAATAAAGTTGCTTCATAGCTAATAAGACTCAGCACATAAGCAACTGGAAGCTCTAATTGTAGTGCAGTGTCACATTTGTGACATTTCTACTACTGAAAATCCCAACTATTGCTCTGCTTATAAAGGGAAGGCCAATATTCTTTAAATTAAGGCACAGAGGCAATTACGAGCCGACTATTGGGCCTGAGAAGGAAATCAGAGATGGATGTAGATGAATACGATAGGCCGTCAGACAGACGGATGGGTGGCATCTAGGGAAATAATTCAATGTGACATGAAAAGGAGGACAGATCTCTCATGGACAGAGGACAATGGGAGGCCAGAAAACAGAGAGGACTGTGCGAATAAAAGAAATGATAAATGAAAAGATACAGCGTGATGAAAACTTAACGTCTGCATGGACTCATTTGGTGTTTGTGTGAAACCTTAATGATGGAAGATAGAGCAACAGGATGCATTGTGTGCTAGGAATACATTAATCACAAAACAGCACAAGATGCTAAAAACAAGCTTGACATTTTCGCAGATTTTTGAGGGAATCAGTGGGAAAAAGGATGCCGGTATAGTCGGAGCTTTGCGTCTCTCGGTTCACTGCCCTTGATGATAAATCTTCCACCGTGGGAGTGGGTTTAAAAAGGTGCAACATGCTTTAGCTGGTGCTCAAGGCAAGCGGTAGTCTGAAAAGAGAGGGGGCTGGATGGCTGCTTTGGTGCAGGATTTCATGAAAATTCAAAAGCATCTTTAGAGAGAATGGATGGCGGTTGATTTACAGCAAAAAAACAACAACACAAACACAAAGTATCACCACGATCTGATGCAGCTGGGGGTGCACTTGAATGTAAAATCAGTGCACGACGGCTTACAAGTCGGACGTTTGATGCAAAAGAAAGTCCTGCGAGGTGCAGTTGGATCCTTCCACATCACGTTGGCGTGTCCAGATAATGAATACTCACAAGACGGATGCTGAGTAACGGCTGCTGAGGCACTAACATGAAGCACAACTTCAGAGGGCTTTTTTTTTTACATTTCAGACGTGATCGGTAAGCCGGATGAATGCGTAGACGTGAATGCGACTGATGTGATACATGCTGTTAGGATAGCCGAACGTAAAGCATCTTAAAAGTGGGTGTGTGGATGACAGAGGAAAACAACTTTTTTAACGTTTCATAATAAATATTTGGAGTTTTGGGGTGTCTAGCTTTAAAAATGAGGACACCGAGTTCGTAATCTCCACCCAACGAGGAAAACTGGAGCTTGGACTCTAACAATCCTGCTCTGTTGAACTCAGAACCTCGAGAATAAACCACACAGACAGAGCTGAATAGGATGGATAGACATTCAAACGTGCTGTTTTTCATACGTGTCCTGTAGCATTTCCTGCAGTGAATCCATATCAGGGCCGCTGATTAATAACTTGCAGGATTTAATTGAGTTTAAGCTTAACGTTCAGCAAATATGACTGCGGGGGGGTGAAATCTAACCTCTGAGCAAAGCTTTGTGCATCACGGTGTCACACAGGCCCTGACTGGGTTTAAATAAAGGACACAAAAGACGAGCGATTCAAGACTTCTTCATAAAGAGCCATTTATAACCCATTTTCACACTTTTGGTGCAATTAGAAACGAAGCCCTGCGAGACCGCGCACGCAAATAAATGCTGGTTTCCGTTCGGTTTTATTTATGTGCTGCCACTTCACAGCAAATGCCGTGTCGGGCTGTTTAAAAGGTGAAATGAAGTGCGAGCCGGGACACTTTTAATGGGGAACTGGAAGAGGGGACACTTTGCTGGACGACCAAAAAGTGAAGCGATGTGAGCGGTATCCCTCTGGGAGGGGGCTCTACGTCCACCGCTGTTTACACGGCTCTGCTGGCAAGGATACGGGAAGGACGGCACTAATGAAGTGGACTTCCACAGGCAGGTGCCGGGCCTTCTGATTAATGCCGCGCTCACTTCGGAGGCACCCCATTCAGAGGTCGAGGGGAAGCATTGGGCTGGAATTGCCCTGACCTGAAGGTTAAGCACGAGCCAGTTTGCAGAGCCGCCTTTTCATTGGTGGATAGCCAGCTTTGTCATTACACTGGGATTGAGATTCATGTTCCACCAGGTGGGAAAATGATTGCGCACACACAAGCGTCCCTTTATGGACCTGTTTGCCGGTCTCATTTGCTGGATTCTCCGAGGTGTCTGAGAAACTCCCGAATGATGTAATTGGATCCATACTGGACAATGGATTAGATCTATCAGAGTGCAGAGGACAAGGGTACGACGGTTCAGCCAAGATAAAGCAAACACACCGAGGAGGATTGCTGCCAAGGAGCCGGCAGCTCTTTATTTACACTGTACCCCACAACTTAAAGCTCCTCCCTACTGGCTGTGTTGTCAAGTGCACACACTGAATGAGTTCTCTGGACATAAAGAGGGAAGTACAGCTCCCAAAAAGAGCGTAACGGCACAATAAAAAGGCAGGATCTCCCAGATACAGTGAACCCAACATCCCGAAGGCTTCCTCAAACGTCTTATTAACCGGTTTTTGCCCCCAAAGACACGAGACCAGGAGGACCTCAGGTTTGTGGGGGTTAGTGAAGATTTAAAAAATGGCCGGCTAAGGAGGATGAGAAGAGATTCTGATGAACTTGGTGCAGAAGTGGGGTCATGGACTAATTTGACTGGGCTAATTCCTTATCTTTTCACAGCGATCTCCCTGCTGGCACGGAGATTCAGAGGTCGATGGTCATTCTGCAAAAGGTGACACCAGGTTTTACAATTACTTCAGTGGCAAAATGGTGCTGCCTTTAGGGTCACAACTGCAAGAAAGTCTTCATTTAAATGGAAAACCTTAATTCACCGAGACACTATGATCTGTCCAAGTTAATTAAACCACTAATGTTGAAGGTCTGTGAGTAAGACATGAAGTTTTACAGGCCCAACTGTTTGTCCAAATGTCTGTCCCCCCCAGAGCTAACGGTGGACAACAAATAAAAACCACCTCCAGGACACGCTGACCAGCTCGGAACCTTCCAGGGAGGGCTCAGGCCACCAAAAAGCGGCCGGCCACTTCAAAGTCTGCTAACGGCTCTGTGCAAAATTTGAATTTACCACAAAGTTTCATTCGGAAACAAGACACGAGGTGAAATCTAATTAACTTATGACCCCGAGCAAATTGCTTTCTGTCTGCTACAGATCCACCCGATTAAAAAAAAAAGAAAAAACTTTTGAAAAATATTACAGTGGTGGACTAACAGCAGGCGCGGGCCTTATCAATCCAAACACTCGCTCCATCAGCAGGCGGAAAGACTTTGAGCTAATTAATTGATTTTTAATTGGCCGGGGCCCCCGTCGGCCCGCCGTGATGGCAAAACCACTCGGACGCCTCCCGGCCATCATTATCCTGCGTGCACGTTTGGTCCCGCTGTGCGCCTATGGTCAGGGACCGGCGTAACCACGGTGTCGGGAAGCTTTTCTTCCCCCAGCTCCGATAGGAGCCTATTAAACGCGGCTTTATTATACAGCGTCTCCAGGCAGCCAAACAGGAAGTGGGAGAGGACTGTCGCAGATGTTATTGGGGCTGTTATCGCTCTCCTTATGAGCAGCCGGTGCTGTGTAATAGCTACATCTCTACGATGCATCTCCAGCTCTGATATCTGAATATCACCATGTGATCTTTTTAGAGCTTTATTTCCCCACTTCATAACTCAGATTTGCATAGACGGAGCCTCACCTGCGCGCGGGGTGTTGAGTCTGGGAGACAAGGGCGCGAAATTAAACACGCGCCGCGCCATCTGATATCCAGGAGCCTCTTCTGAGAGGAGCCTGATGCAATCTCCGAGGTAAACATGACCCTGAAAGGCAGCGCTGAGAGCTGCGATTCGTCCTGGAGACGTGGGACACGCCGTCAGGGCAACGATACGGGTAGCAGGCGGGCTCAAACTTTGGATACACCAGCTCAGGTGCGACCTGCGGAGACCGGGCCGTTAGCGTTCCTCATTGCATTAGCATAGCTAAAGCGAGAGCAAACAGGGCCCAGGAAAACACACATTCAAGTTATAGTTGTGGGAGTGAATCCGGCAGAAAGATCCCCATGTTCCGGGCTCACCCGGAGCCTGCATGGCTCAGATGCTAGCTCCTGTGTCTCAGTTTGACCCTCTCTGATATATCTCAGAAAACAGAGAAAAGGGCCTGAAGCCTCACGACTATCGGACGACTGGCGTCGAGAATCAGGGCGGCCTTCAGAAACTGAGAGAGGGAATCGTAGATCCCCATAATGTTGAGCTAAAACCAGAGCATTTCCCCACATCTGAGCTAGTACAAGCCCCCCGGTTTGACACTGCAAAGCGTTTTGTTAGAATTTGGCTATAATAACTCACTTTAGCATAGTACGCTATAACACGATCGATGTAAATTACTGATTGTTGTATTCATTATAGAACCATAACTTTGTGTTAAAGTCTCTAGCTGCGTCCAAAGACTCTGTTTTCTTTCTCTGATTGCATTAGATCCACACCATTTGTTTTCACAAATTTGTTATCACTTTAGCATAGTACGCTATAACATGATCGATGTAAATGACTGATTGTTGTATTCATTATAGAACCATAACCTTGTGTTAAAGTCTCTAGCTGTGTCCAAAGACCCTGTTTTCTTTCTCTGATTGCATTAGATCCTCACCATTTGTTACCACATTCCATCAGGTCAACACGAACACACACCATTGTTACCACATTTCAGTGTTACCTGCATGAATTAGGACCTGGCCTGTTCATGTCAGGGTTAGGGGTAGTAAGCAACCAGCCAATAAGCACTCGGCGCTCAGCTGATACACTTTGCCTGTGACCCAATAACTGTCATTTTTATACTTTTGATCCACTCTGGTTTAGTCTCAGGTTTCCAAGTAAAGAATCGGGGTAACAGTTTCCTCAAAGATCGCTCTCCCTACCCCCCTGGATTGTTGAATGTTGGGGAATGCTGGATACAGGCCGTTTGTGAGTCCTCACAAAAGAGCAGAGGAGTTACGCCAGCCGACTTTTACAGCCTAATTTCTCTCTCGGCAATCAGTGTCTGCAGAACTGCCCTGATTTCCATCTTTCCTCCCTGAGTGGGCTCAACATTAATTTTGTTTTTTGTGGTGAATATGTATTGGC
>JABUIW010000245.1:3882140-3904024 GCA_013363375.1 Menidia beryllina | reverse complement strand
CCCAAACTTTTGCTATATGAAATAATTACAGCTGGATAAAAATCTCTGATAATAACTCACTGATTTCTAGTGCACTTAATGGTCCATTGTCTCGATTTGTCAAGCACTAAGCGTTGTTTTGTTGTCTCTTAAAATGGTAATTAGCCAAATGCAGTCTGTTCTCAAACACCGTATCTACATGAGTCAGCCATTTCAGCCAATTTATCTCCGAACCGCCACCAGCGTGAAAAAGCTCCCAATGCCGCTCAGAGCAAACCGTTCACTCCAATTTCCCTGTTTTTTTTTCCACCTGACAGTGTTTCACGAGCTGTTTGAAATTTTAATTTCCCATCAATTAAACGTCTACGGACACCTCCTGCCACTTACGAAATGTGTTAATTCAATGTGTCAATTCAGAATTGGCTCAGCTCTGGAGGCTTCCTGAGGCTGCTGAGTCTCCTCAGATCCAGGATTTACATTTTTTTTTATAAAATGATGCATTCAAACCGTTTGTGGGATGGTAAATGAATGTATCTATTATGTCCTCGTATATCAACCATTTATTCTGCACCCGATAAAGGAACATTTAACCCTTTTAGCTTCCTGGCATCCATCACAGCTCCACAGTTCGGTTTATTGATAGTTCCCTGCCAACAATCAGAGAGCCTGAGAGAAACGCTCCAAACTCGAGCAGCAGTTGTGAGGACCTTTTAATTAGCTGTGATGAATGAACAGCGTTGTCCCTCTCCAAAGGGGGAAACAGAGTGTGAATACATTTAGCTGTTGCCTGTTATCTTTCCCAGCCTTAAGGAAATGACTGGTCAGGTATGAACACACCCCAATTGTCCGTTTGGATGTTTCTCACCGTACAAACTTGCGTTAAGGCTTAGATAGCTTGTCTGGGACTGTGTGCGTGGACCTGGGTGTCCACCAGTGGGGTCTCCTCCTGGACCAGTGGAACCAGTCTCTCTGTGAGTTTCTGGATCTGAACCAACTTATTCTGATATCCGGACTCGTCTGGTTGAACCGCACCTCCAGCATTTTTTAAGCTTTCGGCTTCCTGGGTGCCACAGCTTGGACTCTAACCTTAAAAGTCCACTAGAAAAGTGTTTTTGAGCCCTACCCCTTTAAAGGTGTCAGGATCTGCCACACTAGGGCTCCGTTTGTGACCGAAAAGCCTCTGGAAATTGCGGATGACCTCATAAATGCTGAAATCGAGGCGGCTCCATCTGCTGTGAAGGACTTAAACTAAAATAACTCCGTAAACGCTCCTGTACTGATGTCTAAAAATACCCGAAGAAGTCGCTGAAGTCGGCGGCCTCTGTCACCACACCTGGGAGCGTTTGACATCCGTAAACGATGGCTGGCTTCGTTAAAAGAGCCGAAAGCGGAGCCGCTAATTGTTTCATCCTCCTTCCTGCGCGGTGCGGCCTCCCGTCTCCTTTAAGCGGTTCAAAAGCTGAGCACACTACGCTCACCTGCCTCCTGCAGCCTCCCCTCTCCCTCACAGCCATGTCTGCCAGAGTCTCTTCATTTTCGGGTCCTGCACCGGGAAGCAGCCACGGCTCAGTCCCTCGGATCATCTCTCCACAGATTAAAAGCTTATTCAAATCATATTTCCGCCTCTCTTACAAACAAGGCGCGCTTTGCTTTCCCCTGCAGAGAAGTGCTGCTAAGTAGCTTTGCAAACATTTGGTTCTCGAAGTGCACAAATTGGAGCCTGAATGAGCCGTTTCTTGTTTGAACAAGACGAACGCCAAAGGACATAAATGGATAATAAGTCATTTGACGGTATTGTGAGAGAACAAATGTGGTAATTGTTTCCGTAATCTGATCATTTGAATTAATTGCGTCACAATCATTGGGGGAAAGGGCCCCCCCTGCTGGATGAAGCTGGATCAAATGGGCCTTTAGCATCACTAAGAATATGAAGAAAAGATGTTTTCTCCTTTACTGGAAGCGGGTTGTGTGTTTTGTAAGAGGTTAGAAGGCAGCAGACAGGGCCGGACCACTTTTTTTTGCTCCACCACTGCTTTTGGCAGCCCGACAGTCCCGCTGCTTTGCATATTCATACGAATCTGAGTCTGGAATCGCAAAGCTGTGACACCTCGTTGCGAGCACAGTTTAGTGTCGGTCCAAAGCCGGCGGATCTTTGTGCTTCAGCACCGGCCGGCGGCGAAAAATTAAACACCTTAACTCATTTAATGAGGTGGACACGTCCTCTCTTTGTCTTTGGAACAAAGCCATCGAATAACAGCAACTGTACGCTCAGGCTTTTTCAGTCCAAACCTCCCAGCATCTAAAGATAGTTTCAAATAATTCAACATACAGTGGGGGAAATAAGTATTTGACCCCTTGCTGATTTTGCAGGTTTGCCCACTTACAAAGAATGCTTATTTTTCTTCATCAGATGGTTTTCAATTTTTATAAATTCATATGATGTGATTTTCTGGAATTTTCTTTGATTAAAGTTATAGATTAAAGTTTGATTAAAGTTATAGATCGTTGCATTCTTTGTAAGTGGGCAAACCTGCAAAATCAGCAAGGGCTCAAGTACTTATTTCCCCCACTGTAAGTTACCAAGTAAATCCTTCAGATTATGAAGCATTCAAGCCCAAGGTACCCTTGTTTTTGTGCTCTGGTTTCCCATAAGTCTGGGCGTTCATATTCAGGTCTGCGGTGGTGAATGATGTGTAATTACTGTTGCTGGGCTCGTGCACACGCTGTGCCATGGCACAGTGCCCCCGACCACTCGGGCTGCAATGTCATCCCGCGTTAAGAAGAATGACCTTTGTCTTGGCTGTATCACGAGCCCGGAGTCTGCGGTTAATCAAAGACGATTAGTTCAATTTACCAGCTCTGCTCAGTAACGGACCGGTGGCACTCGGGAGGGGTCAAACGGACCAGAACCGCCCGCTCTGTCATCAGAGCGACAGCGATGGGTAAACATGCTTAGTGGGTTAGGAAGCCCGGCATCTGCGCCGCGTCTAATCCCAGGCTGAACCCGACGCTCGCCCAGTGGTCAGATCCAGTAATCCCCGAATAAAACCGGATCTTAAATAGTTTCCAGTGTCTTCCACGTGTGGCGGACACACACACAAGGGTGCATTTGACATTTAAAGCAACAAAAAAAAGTTTTTTTCTTAAAGTAATGCACCACTTCTGTTATTAAAAGAATCTCATTCCATTCATTTTACTCACAGAAGTGGCAACAAAGACTCAACAAAAGCCCAGAAAATCGACAACTGAGAGCCTCCGAGCACTTTTGGGCATTTTGAGGTCCAAGAACGAACTCAAGAATTGAGTCAGAAGCACAAAGTTCACAAATTCCTGTAAATTAGCCTTAATGCTATTCCATTTTGACCTGTTTCTGAAAAAAAAAAAGCTAGATGACTCTGGCATTTGGAGGCGCATGCTAATTTTTCATCTAAAGTAAAACCGACTTGAATGTAAATAGTTGGATTGAAAGGTGAATTTCTATGCTAAATGCTTTAAAAAGTTGATTTCTGGAAAAGAGAGCAGGTGGGAGCCTTTCCCACCCACCAGATCCTGCAGCAGCAGCATTTGTATTCAAGTAAACAATAGAGGGACTTTTCTTCTGTGATTTAAAACGCACAGTCGGCACGTTTCACATCCTGTTGATGTTTGATTTGAATTTCATGCACAACATTGTTTTGCTGGATCCTTTTGTTAAAGTTTATTTATATTTAACACGAGCTAATGTCTGCTTTATCTTTTTCTAATGCAGATTTCAGAAACAAAATGCATAATTTGATATTCAGTTCAGTTTAATTTCTCTCATAAATGGAGGATTTTGCAGTGACATGACAGCACATCCTCAGCAGACGTCAACTAATCTGGAGCTAATCTGAAATATACAAAATTACAAACTATTTTCCCTTTGAGATTGATTTCCAAATCAGTTTTTGTGGATTCGAAGCACAGACTACGGTGGCCTGTTTGAGTCGTTAGCTGGACATGAGGATCAGGGCTAATTTTGGCTTCTGCTTCCTCTGGGATCCTGTAGGGGGCGCTCATGCATCCATGCACCCTGCCTTTGAAGTACCTGGACACTTTCACTTCTAATTAGAAATGTTCCCATGCCTGCACAGATGTTTGTGAATAAGAAGTAACACTCGCAAAAAAATTAAATGCCCAGAAACGCAGCAATATGTCGATAAAATCTTTATCTGTGGACGTTATCGGTGGAGACAGGAGCTGATATGAAGGGAAAAAAGGGGGTGTGTGTGCACGCGCTCTGATTGTGGATGCAGGACTGTGAGCGTGGATGCTCCCCTCTCCAGACAGAGCCTGTCACACTCAGCCCCCCCCCCCCCCCCAGTGATGTGTGACTGCACCCAGATAAAGCGGGCAGACTGTCAGCTTTGACAGCTGCTGATAAAAACATTCACCGCTGATTTGTCTTCATGAGAGTGTCGGGAATAAAAATCTACAGTAGCTTCTGAGCGCCCCCCCAACTCTTTTTGGTCCTGGATCGACCCCGGCCTCTCTCCCTCCATCACTGCAGGCTTGTTTTGCTAATCTCTTGCTGTGCAGGCTGTTACAAGGCCTTCATTAGATCTATTCCTCAGTCTAATTTAGTTATCGATAGAGATCTGGGATGTGAGCGCCCGGCCCCGGGCGTCGGACCAATCAAATGAAAGCCATTTAAGGCCGTTTAAAGAGAATGAAACAATTCGGCACAGGTTGATGGCCACAGGTTAAAAACATCAGAGTTGAGATGAACAGGACTGGTGGGGAGGCGATCGGGGAACGACAAATCCTTAATCCCCAATGCTGTGAACCGCCTAAGGTCAAAGGTTTAAGAGGGGGCGTGGCCTAACGCGGTAATGAACTCGAATGTTACGAGACCTCAGCCCTGAGGGTTTACAGCCAGGGCGTCCTTTCAAAAGCACGGGTAGAGTTTGGCTATCGTTACTCACTTTAGCATTGTATAGATACACGTCTTTACACACACACACACACACGCTTTCTTACCACATTCCAATGTCATCTGCATGAATTAGGACCTGGCCTGTTCATGTAAGAGGTGACTGGCCAGTAACACCCGGTTGTGTCCAGTCCTCCTTTTCTAAGGGGCAGAACCACCCCAGAAGACCATTTCCCATCACACCTGGATTTCGGGGCTCTTGCCAACTCAGATCCTCCGGTATTTTTGTCTGTGGGAGCCCAGTGCTGATATACTTTACCTGTGACCCAGTAAACGTCATATTTGTACTCTACTCTGGTTTATTCTCTTGTTTCCAACTAGAGAATTGGGCTAACGACACACACACAGCCTCAATGATGTGTGTTTGTGCTTTTTTGTCCATGCTCAAACAGAGCAACCACAAAGGCGACTTAAAGCCTCGACACCACACACCCAAAGTTTGCATTAACTTTGCTGGAAAACACTCGTTTCACGGCAGAATAAGCTCAGATAACCACGATGGAGGCGTTCACCTGGAACGTGACGTAAAGCGGGTTTCTCCGGCGGACGCTCGGTGCCACCAGGATCCAAATAGCGTAATCCAGAGGTCAGACCGGGGCAGAATGCTTCTGGTCCATTACAAAGCCAGCCGCTCGCCACAGAAGCTGCTCCGCTCCGCACAGAAGTCCCCAATTATTCCGCTCCACTGACAGTAACTCGGCCGTGTTTTTATATGCACGCGCTTGACCCCAAATAATCGTTGACGTATCCATTTGTGTGGCCCGGTTTTCGGGTTAATCTCAGCATACGCGTGTTTACTCTGAGTCCAGACGCTCACAGAAAGGGCAGAGCTCATCAATAAGGGGGCCCCAAACCCACTCTGCATGATCGGGATGCAGTTGCTGTTAAAAAAAACACACAAAATGAGGTAGAACGGAGCCAAATGGAATCATGGAGACCCAGGCAGCCAGCAAACCAACGGCCTGATTGTTTCTTTTGTAAAGAATAAAGGCGAACTCCGAGGCCGGGACAAAAAGTTCCCGTGAAGAGCCCCGTTTCTGACAGGAGGGGGATTGCTGTGCAGGCCACGTAAGAGGAGAGCTGCTCTAAAAGTCTCGGGGAGCAAATGAAAGGTGGCAAATGCCGGGGAAGTGGACCGGCCGAGGCACAGTGGATTCTCAACATTAACGCGTACTGAAACCATCAGTGCCTTTGGATGAAATCTCACCCAAGATATGAACACTCACACCTGAATATCGGCTTCTGATCTCATTTGAGAGACGGGTCCCCATTATGCCGTTTCCCACGATAGCAGCGGCAGGCAGTGAGGAGTGGCGCGCCGCCACTTTGAATTCAGAACTGAAACGTTGCTCTCCTCCTGTCCCTGATCCCCCTACATCTGCCTGGATTTGAATGTCATCTTAAGGATGTATTCTGATTGAATTCACACAAATGCCAGCGATGCTAAATATTCATATCAAGCTGTGCCGCAGAGGCAGGAATCTGAAGTCGGTGTTTGACGAGCCGGCTCGCCTCCTCCTTTGATCGGGGTGTTTGACCTCGTACTGAACTTAATGTAATTAACTTTGAGCAAACACCGAGCTCACACTGTGTGGACAGACGTGACTCATATTAATCCCCGTAAAAACGGAGCCACACGCAAACTTTTGGCTCCAATCCTTTCATTTTTCAGAGAACGTTGTTCGTTGGGCGGCCCATCGCCGTGGATACGTGACAATATGGAAGATGTGGCCACTGATAACTGAGTAATTATCACATATTTTTAACAATATAGCCACAATGTGCTGCCTGGATGAGCAGGCTTTTATTTGTCATTTCGTTTTATTTCTATGCTTCAGACATCATTAAAATGTTGTCCTTTTCCCCATTAAATTATAAGTTGAGAGCTCTTCTCTTCAAATGATGATGGGCAGGTCTTGTTGAGAGAGAATATTTGTTATTATGTCGAGAAAAAGACAAAGAGAGCGAGTTAAATTGGGCTCACGTGTCTCAGAGCGAACAACTGATCGACTCCAGAGGCTCCTGGCCTCCCAGAGAGCAGTCCCAGGCTTTTGCTGAATCTCATAAACACAAAAGTCTCAAGATTAAAGAATCAACAAATCTTGTTTTGACAAGTCTCACGACATAATGAGCAAAGATTCTCACTTGGAAGTGTCTGCTTCCCGGTTCCAACGCAGGAACTCCTCTGTCATAACAAGATCCTGTGTGAGTTACCGCAGCGTGCTGGAAAAAATGGGCTCACAATGTCACGAATTAAACAGAAGGCCTACATTAAACCAAACATTAAAGCAACTCGTAATTTTTTTACCTTTTTCTTGTGTTTCTGAAGAGAAATCTCCACAAAAACAGAGAAAAATGCATTGACGAATTACAATCGGCTCAAAAATGCTGCAGTATGGATTCCAGATGTTCTATTTTTCATAGACAGATAACTTAATTAACGGACTGAGGTGTTGTTTTTGAAGACTGGCAGCAGGTAAAACAGGCCAGCTGCCCATAAGGGCTTGAATCAGAGTTTTGTGGTGATGCTGATTTATCTTAACTGGTGGTGATGTTCGTATTTTCACTCCTGTTGTGTTTGACTCTTGTTCTGCATCACAGACTTCTCCACTCTAACTTATCTGAATTTGGGAAACATTTCAGGTATTAACGAGGCTTTGAACGGCTCAAAAGCTGTGAGAGCACACCAAATGGACAGAATATATCTCAGATCCACGATTTAAATATGTGGACGTCTGCTGCCCGTCAGATCTAAACGCGCTTTAAAGCTTCTCAGAACCCTGGACACGAGAGACTTCTAACGCATTAAACCCCCTAAAAAACCCTTTTTCTGCTGCAGACAAATGTCAGATCGTGCTTCTGTCGAGCCGCTTTGACAACTGTCTGCACTTAAACTGATACATTTCTTGCTTGTCTCCGAACGGATGCGTGAAATCCTCATCCCTCACCCGATAAGGGATCTGAGCGGAGACTGACGGGGCTCTAACAGATGTGCTGCTCATAGCTACTCACAACGCGGCTAACGCCACATTTTGCTGAGTGTTTCTGAGCCGGAGGCGCTGACTAATGCCGGGTTGTCAGAAAGATTATCATTGCTTTAATGTAAGGAGGAGAACCCAAACACTAAATCTTGATAAGAGTGGCAGGAAAGAGCCAAAGCTTCTGCTCTTTAGCGTTAGCTGGGACGCTCTAAAGGCTACATTTCCCACCCCCCTCTGCTTGTATGGGTCCTGCTCCTCATCAGGTAGATGGGATTGTTCATTTGCTTTGCGCCGACGGTCTTTTGATTTCTAATTTGGATTTCGGTCAGCTTCGTTCTCTCATCTGCATGGAGGGTTTCGTCCATGCTAATGAGCAAGGGGGGAGAAAATTATTAGAGTTTCGGCCATTTTTAGGTCCTCGGATTCACGCAGCTGCTGTTTCATCTCCTGTCTGATGGTTAAAAGCAGCCCGAATGAAGCAAATGTTCATTTTATGTTTGTAATATTAAGATTAGTTAGTTATAATTCAATTTAATGATTCATTCTATACATACACTATATTGCCAAAAGTATTTGCTCACCCATCCAAATTATCGGAATCAGGTGTTCCAATCACTTCCATGGCCACAGGTGTATAAATTCAAGCACCTAGGCATGCAGACTGTTTTTACAAACATTTGTGAAAGAATGGGTCGCTCTCAGGAGCTCAGTGAATTCCAGCGTGGAACTGTGATAGGATGCCACCTGTGCAACAAATCCAGTCGTGAAATTTCCTCGCTCCTAAATATTCCACAGTCAACTGTCAGCTGTATTATAAAAAAATGGAAGTGTTTGGGAACGACAGCAACTCAGCCACGAAGTGGTAGGCCACGTAAACTGACGGAGCGGGGTCAGCGGATGCTGACGCGCATAGTGCGAAGAGGTCGCCAACTTTCTGCAGAGTCAATCACTACAGACCTCCAAACTTCATGTGGCCTTCAGATTAGCTCAAGAACAGTGCGCAGAGAGCTTCATGGAATGGGTTTCCATGGTCGAGCAGCTGCATCCAAGCCATACATCACCAAGTGCAATGCAAAGCGTCGGATGCGGTGGTGTAAAGCACGCCGCCACTGGACTCTAGAGCAGTGGAGACGCGTTCTCTGGAGTGACGAATCGCGCTTCTCCATCTGGCAATCTGATGGACGGGTCTGGGTTTGGCGGTTGCCAGGAGAACGGTACTTGTCTGACTGCATTGTGCCAAGTGTAAAGTTTGGTGGAGGGGGGATTATGGTGTGGGGTTGTTTTTCAGGAGCTGGGCTTGGCCCCTTAGTTCCAGTGAAAGGAACTCTGAATGCTTCAGCATACCAAGACATTTTGGACAATTCCATGCTCCCAACTTTGTGGGAACAGTTTGGAGCTGGCCCCTTCCTCTTCCAACATGACTGTGCACCAGTGCACAAAGCAAGGTCCATAAAGACATGGATGACAGAGTCTGGTGTGGATGAACTTGACTGGCCTGCACAGAGTCCTGACCTCAACCCGATAGAACACCTTTGGGATGAATTAGAGCGGAGACTGAGAGCCAGGCCTTCTCGTCCAACATCAGTGTGCGACCTCACAAATGCGCTTCTGGAAGAATGGTCAAAAATTCCCATAAACACACTCCTAAACCTTGTGGACAGCCTTCCCAGAAGAGTTGAAGCTGCTCTAGCTGCAAAGGGTGGACCGACGTCATATTGAACCCTATGGATTAGGAACGGGATGTCACTTAAGCTCATATGTGAGTCAAGGCAGGTGAGCAAATACTTTTGGCAATATAGTGTAAAAAGGATTTGGAGTATTTTCAGTCCCTTGTTCCCTTTCGTACTACAGATTCAGCTGGAGAATAATTGGTCTTTTGGCTTGCGTCAAAAACCTGAAGGGACAAACGTCCTCATTCATCCTCTGTTCGGAGAGATAATCGAAAAGCGAGTTCCCGTTTCCCCCGGCTGCGTGCACGCTGAGGAGATGACAGTCGGCGACCAGCAGAGCGTGACGCCACACGACTCATTTCGCACTTCAAACTTGGCTAATTAGCAAATTAGCTTTGAAAATCGACGTTAGCGCGTCCACGGGCTCCGTGGCATGTCCGACCGGTCAGGAGCTGCTGGACTCGCTCTGAGACGGACACCAGTGGAGATTAGCTTTGGTGATCATCCCCAGTGATGAGCTGCACAGCTCTGACCCAGTTCTGCAGCCCTGCATGAGGATCTGATGCCCGCTCACCGGTCAGTACAGCCAGACTTTAGTCTGAACGCAGAGAACCTCCCGAAAAGTCCTAAGAACCCACCTCTGGGAGCCTGTTCCTGTGGCAATGTCAAAGCTTTAAATATTTATCAGGTATTGGTTAATTAAAACAGAGTGGGGCCTCTGATACCCTGCATCCGATCGATTTTAACGAACATCTGTCAGGACACGTGGTTAAATGTTGGAGCATCACTGAGGTATTCCATCATGTCTACTCAACCAAAACTCTGAAGTCACCTGTAGGACTTCAGCCATCATGAAAAAACCCTGTTTTCAGAGGTAATTTACTAAGAAGTCATTGCAGAAGGCACGAAATTGATTGATTCCACTCAAAAAAACTTTGTGGAAATCATGGCACTGCATGTTTATAAAAAAAAAGATATTTAATTTTATTTAATCGATTATGAGCTGTCAGGTACAAATAGTATTTAATTTCTGTTAATTTCCTCAAGACTGAACCAATGATAATGTTTATTTTAAATCTGACGCTCATGTCTTCATCTATAAAACATTTTTTATATTAGATTGATCTAAATGACCAAAATGTGGCCATCAAAAGCGCTGATATAGTAACCATAAGTGTGTTATTTACACAATAAGGAGTAATGCTGAGTCCTGGCACAGTCAAAGCTGTGACCAGCACCGGGCTATTTGCTGACCACTGCTGTGTGATGAGCCTGTCTGGTGACACAAGCAGAGCCCAACTGCCTCTGGATTATTTAGCTGAATGCAATAGATGTTTTTTTATGCCATCTGCATGCCAACCCACCCCAGCAAGTCACTTAGCAACCCATCAGGCAGCAGACTTCTCCCTGAAAGGCTTCGGCTGGCCGTATTCTGGTGGGTAAAACGGTGGATGAAGCCACCCGTTAACGGGAAGCTTCAGCGTCCGTCTCCAGCTGCTGCACAAAGCGACTGCGTTCAGGTTTATCCAGACGGAAACATCAAGCTCACCAGCTGCTGACCGTTTCTGGGTTTTCTTCAGGTTTTCCTGAGAAATTACAAGACTGAGCAACCCAATCAGCCAATCAGTCCTCTTCATACAGCTGGAATTTAGGTAGATTAAAGAGAAATATAATAAAGAATGACATAATATAAAAAGAGCGCCCAACTCAAACCAGAATTCTCACCAAAAATGTTTTTTTAAGTAAAAATGCAGTTTTTACCCTATTGACTAAACTAAAAAAATGGAGAGAAAAATACATTAAAATAGGATCAAATAGGATAGATTTTGAATCAACTTAAAAAAATTAATAAAAAGCCAAAATAGGTGTTAAATAAGTAATGAAGACTGGATTAAACGTAAAAGACAAGATGATTTAGGCTAATTGAACATATTTAAAGGCTTCATATAAAGGTCAATTTGAAGTTTTCCTTTAAAAACATCAACTCTCCCAGCTACTCTCAGGTCTTCAGGGAGAAGAAAGAAAATTCATGCTAAGAAGCAACTAAACACATCCATTTCTTCTCAGAAACGGAGACGACTGCATCAGATGCTGATGGCGGCAGCACTTCTCAGGTCAGACCGGGGCTCCCCATCTCAGAGCAAATAACGTCGTGTGTTTTTCCGATAATTTACGGAGCTGCGGGACACTCAGCCCCAGCTGACAAGAGGAGAGGGAAGACTTAACAAATGTGCCGGAGAGACGGAGATGGGAGGGGAAGAAGAAAAAAAAAAAACTAACTTTGATTTACATTTGGAATGGAGAGCAAAATGGATGTGAGGCTCTGATGCTGAGACCTCCCATCTGCCGTGCTGTAGGACAGAGGCAGCGCAGCCATCTGTGCCTGGATCTGTTTTAACATTTGCATTTAGCAGCGAGAAACAGACAATCTAGATAACAAGCCCAAGATGGTACAGTCTGCTATCAAACGCGTGCTATAACTTAATATACAATGTGCAATACACGCACTCCTCTTTATCTGCCAGAGGGAAGAAGTCATTTCCTTTCTCGTTCTCAATGCTCAACTCATTGTAATAAACCCTGTGCGACGTTATTACAGAGAAATGTAGAGCAGACTGTCGGCCATGACCACTGTGCCAACCGATCCATTTTACATATTAGCGCTGAGGAAAATGTGCTGTTTGCTATTAATGGATCATTTCCTGAGAACCAGTTAAAATAAATCAGATCGTGTCATTTTTTAATTCCTCCGTTGGAGGTCTGAACCCAAATGTCGCACTTGGAAAACCCGCTGGACGAGGACAAAGAGGCGTCAGAGCGGAGAGATCATCAGGCGGGATGGATGGAAATGGGATTTTCCCCGGATCAAATGATGTCCTATTATTTTCCCAGTGCCCCTCTCGTCCAATCAAACCACCTCGGCGAGCGTGCGTTAAGGGGATAATTCATTTCAAGTACAAAATTGGGCATTCGCTGGGACAGAAAAATGGAGGACGCGTGTGAGAGGAGATGGACTTCGGTGGCACATATCACCCGTCCCTGGATTCCGCGTGGACGATTCACATTGTGAGACGCAATTACCAGCGTGACATTTGCTTTTAATTGGGTTAGCAATGACTCCTCTCTGAGGCAAAGGTCATTTTGCATCAGGAGTCAGAGTCTGATCCTGCCCACGTTTCGGGGGGGGGGGGGGGGGGACCGATGAAGGACCCGGATCAGACGGGCTCTGGAAGTGACATTTAAACATCATTTACAAGCTCTTTGGTCACAGGAACGGCACGGGGCGCGTGGTAAATTGTTTATCGGCCCCCGGTGGAAACGACCCGCCGCCGTGTGTGGGCGGGGCCGTTAAGCTGTGGCCAATAAAGAAGCTGAATCTCATCCCACACAGCTTCTGCCACCCATCCATCCAAAAAATGGACCATTGGGCCACTCAGGCAGACTGAGAGCAATCAGAGAAGACAACCGATTTTTTTTTTTGCATTTTGGCCCTGATGTATTTTGGCAAAGTTTCTGCACGAGCAAGTCAATCACAGTTCAAGTAATTTGACTGTTTTCTTATTTTTTTTTCTTCTCTGCAATTAACTAATCGGGTCAGATACTAAGGGAGCTGGCCCCTGGGTGTTTCCTAGCAACCACGCCGCTGTGATCAGCCTGCAGTGTGTGTGCGTGTGTGTTAGAGTGTGTGTGTGGAGAGGGAGAGTTACTGCCGCAGTAAACCTGTCTCTCGGCCATATGTGATTTGTGACTTCCCACTCTTTTGCTATGTCAACGCGGCGGGGAATGGCGCGCGCCGGCTTTTGTTTGAGCGCGCGCAGGCCTTTATCGCCGGGACGAGATTGGCAGGTGGAGCCGGCTCCAAACTACAGGAAACGTGTTTCGTCTGGAGGACGAAGCGGATGATGTATCAGCGGAAGACCTTTTTCCTTTTGCTCTCGTTATTAGAAACTCCTGTTCAGTTGCTTGTTAACATTAGCCGCTAATGCGTTTAGCTCCCTCAAACCCCCTTTCAGACACTTTCCACAGACAGGTTTATACAACTGGATATTGTGATTACATCATTAGTTTCTATTTACGTATGAAATTAATTAATCAATTCATTCAAACGGCCAATAAGCCAATCACACGGCTGCTACTGGATTTAGCGTATAGACGACTTTACTGTGAGGGACTCTGAACGTGGAGTGGTCGTTGGTCTGAGTACTATAACCCACGACCATCTTTGGGTTTCAGACAATGGTCAGAAAAAGAGAACAAATCCAGAGTTGAGAGGTCAGAGGAGGATGAGACCTGGGGCCCCTCCGGTCAGCTCAGTTCCCACAGAATCACCAAAACTGGACAAAAGAACGCTGGAAAAGCCAGACCTGGTTCGGTGAGTCTATCTCAAGTGCCGCATTGGCCGAAAAGCCCAAAAGCGTGGACCCATCCTGCTTTTATCAGGGTTCTCTTAGCACAATTTAAGCCTCTAAGTACCAACGGAGGATTGTCTAAATGATGCAGTGGACCATGTCATGGTCACCAGATCTCTGTCCAGTAGAGAAGATGGGAGAGAAGGGAGAGTCTCATCGTAGATGACCAATCAGCATCTGAAGAATGAAGAATAAAGAATAAAGGCAGCTCTGAGGGCAAAAGGGCTCCAGCAGAGCATGATGCTTATCTCATGTCCTCTCATTTTATATGGATGTGCTTTAAACTTGGCTGCCGCACAGTCTAAAGTGGAATCGTCCGGAGTTCACAGCTAATCTGACCGAAATTTATCAGCTTTTGAAGATCCGGAGATCAAACGTAGCTTAGTTATTCACGACGCGGACGATTCCCCCAGACAACATCCTGTTGCCTCCTCGCTTTCCAGCCTAAGGTTAACGTTCCCGGATTTTTTTTTGCTTTGCAGAATGACACCCTGCTGCGCGGTTATGACGATTAATCGGATGGAAATTGCACCCACAGTAAGTCTGGGGGGATGCGCCCTTCCGCAAGATCGTGAGATCTAACTTCTCCACATTACAGTCCGTCTTAAACCAGTTAATAGAGCCATATTCTCCATCACTGTCTCAGCTCCCAACAGGACCGGAGGAAAATGGAGAAAACCCACATATTAGGAGATTTGGTCATGAAGATTTATTGAAAGTTAATGCTATTCCACCTTAAACCCAGTCTTGTGTTATGCCTAAATATCTCTTCTCCCACTCTGTGCAGTTATCTCCACATCAATCAGAGTGGTATAGTGTGGCAAACAAAAGGGAAATTCAAAGGTATTTGCTCAGCCGATTCAGATGGGCAGTAAATTATCAGCTGCATGCACCGGCTTTAACCTTCTTTATTCTGTTTGCCTTTGCACTCTTACAGCTCAGACGTTTACGCCTCATTTTTCCATTTTAAATAAACTCAGACTGTCAACTTGAAACCTCACCGAGACACGACGAGTGTTATTTTTTAAAAATTCACATGCAAAACAGGATTTCGAAGCACAAAACCTGACAAAATAGAGCACCTTATCACAGCAGCCTGGAAAAGATTTGTCAAATATTTGGTTTAAGCTTAAGGATCAGCCTCCTTTTAAACCCGGCATTCACACTCGGAGCCAATGACCTGCTTAAGTGCCACATAATGAGTGATCAGCTTTGCATTAATTGGACAATTGCGGTTGTGTTTTATCGCACATCAACCATGTGGCCGAGCGGACTGCCCGCTAAGGCGGGAAGCACATGTGTGGGAGGCAGAAACAAAGCACATCTACACATCTGACATATCTCATAAGCAGTGTTGGGGAGCAACGGATTACATGTAATGACGTTACGTAATTTAATTACAAAAAAAGAGTAACTGTAATTCGTTACAGTTACAATGAGAAAATATGTAATTGAGTTACAGTTACTTCCGAAAACATTAAGAATTACAAATTTAGTTACATTTTTTAAAAATTATATAAAGAAAAACCTTTGCCAAATATGCAACTCACTGATAGACGAAGCGTATTGATTTACTAATATTTGACTGTTTGGTGTTGATGCATGACAAACGTTTATCGATGTCTATGACCTAGCCTAGCCTAGCCTAAACTAGCCTACCCAACTGTAGGTGACCAGACGTCCTCTTTTTCCCGGACATGTCCTACATTTCAGACTAGGGTTGTCAAAAGTATCGATACTTAAAAAAGTATAGATACTAAAATGTATCCGGATACGACTGACCTGCCGTCGCTGCGCCCCTTGTCTCCGATTTCTTTATGTATTTGTTTACGTTGTTTATGATCATTAACAAGACGTTAGCCTTGAACTGCTAGCTGCGGCCAATAGCTAATAATAACATGCTAAAATTAATCATGGGTTAATACTCATTAAAACCTTAAAGTAATCAAAAAGTAATCAAAAGTAATTAGTTACCTTACTTTTTAAAAGTAATTGAAAAAGTTACACTACAATTACATTTTAAACAAGGTAACTTGTAACTGTAACAGATTACATTTTTAAAGTAACTTATCCAACACTGCTCATAAGTGACTGGCACATGAGGGGAACTAAACGATCCAAAAAGGCATCGATTAACCTCGACACGCTGGAATCCAGTCTCTTCCTCTTTCCTTTAACAATGCTAGTCTGAGAACGGGCTGTTAGCAACACAAAAACACTGTCAACTCCACCCGCCTCCGATGACTTCATTAGCCTGTATAAACGTTCATTAGCTTAAGAGGATGAGAAGTGATCCTGACTTAGAACAAAGCTTTGCTTTGATCAGACTCAATCACCCAGAGAGGAGGCTGGCTCTTTGTCTCCATGATATCTGAACAACAACCCTCGCCAGTCGGCCCTCCTCGGTTTGCTCTTTAAGGCACAGAGTGCGTCTTTGGGGGGTTGTTTGCCTCCGTTAGCGTGTCTTAGCGGGGCTGACAGAGTGGAAGCGCGTGCACGCTCCCGTTTAGTGCGCTTTGTCTTGGATCTAGCTCCCTTTAGCTCCAGCTCCCAGCAGCTACTTTCCGTCTCTGTTGTGTTTGGAGATTACAGAGGCTTTTGATTTCAGGAATATTTATTTTTTCCCAGCTTCGGAGTTTGACGGATGTTGCTAGCAGTGTGGGGCTGGGCCACTAAAACTTCCATTAGGACTTTCCTTACCTCTCGCCAACATGCCATCTGTCTGCAGCACCGTGCTTTGACACATGACTGCATACAATACCGTAAGCTGCACTCATCTGATTTCCCCTCGCGAGTTAAGCCTGGAAGACATTGGGAAAAAAAGAATGAAATAAAGCTAGCTAGATGGACTGCTCAATCAGGCTGGCAGCAGCTCTGGGGCGGGCGTTAATGCGAGGCAGCGGGGGCCCGGGCGTTTGAGGGGTGCAAACGTATTAAAAATCCTGCAAAAAATCAAAATTCAACTTGAAAGCCTTAAAAGCGAGGAGCGTGGAGAGTGAGAGTGCGTTCCGGTGCACGCATTAGCGAGGACGGTCGGAGGTAAATTGCATTAATCATGCACCCAACTCTCTGTTTTTTTGGGAAGCGTTTGAAGTGTTGTTCAGTAAATCCTCAGGAGATCCTGTGAGGACATTGACAACATCTTATAACAGCGTCTGACACCACATGTGAGGAAAAGTCTTAAAAATAAAGTCTTAAAAATCAGAGTTCAGAAAAAACCTACAAAAATAAAACTAAAGGATGACTGACATTTCCAGGCAGATTTAGATCTTCTGCTAATGGAAATGAGTCAGTTTACTCATCGAACTGATCCGTTTTCTTTGAATAGAAATCCATTTGCTTATCCAACTCATGAGATCCCTACAGAGCAGAAAAGAGAAGAGTTTTGTATATCAGCAGCATTTCAAGCTGGATTTAAGTCCCCACACACGTCTAAGAGAGTTTATCTTGTTGATTTTAAGCCCATTGAGGATAAATGCGTCCCATTTTACGTACAGTGGTTAAATGAACAGAACGATTCAGTCTGGTGGTATAATTATGCTAATTATTAACATAATCCTATTGAACCTCCAGATCAGAGTCACGATGAACTGATCTGTCAGGAAATCAAAGTGGGATTACTTAAGTTGAATTATGGATTTCTAAGAAGATTAGGGATGGAAAAGTAACACATTGTAATCGTAAAACAGTTTTATTTTTTTTCCATTTTCCCATTGTTGATTTGAAGAATTACTTTGTAACAAGTGAGTGGAGTCTCAGAGCTATTGTTCGAGTTCAGATCACGCCCTTGTCTTGTGATTGATTTACGCCACCCATCGTGGCGCTGCTTTTATACCAGCAGTGACTATAGCAACAAACCTGGAGACGGACGACTGGTTGGTGGGCACATTCTGATTTCACAGTCGGAAAACGCCTGACCATTATCAGGACAGGGACGGAGAGGGATCAGCTCTGGGATCATCAGATTTATGGGCAGGCTGGAGAAGAGAAGGTGGGAAAAAGAAATGAAACAGCAGCCGATCCTCATTACGAGACGAGCGCACATCTGTTTCCCTTCGCCCTCTAGAACGCCTCTTTTAGGCCTTTAGGTTAAAAAAAAAAATCAATGTAGAACATCCGAAGGAACTTGTGAAACATGCTTCCCAACCAGCTCTGAGTGTGTAATTAATCATGTGAAAATTAAAGTAAAAGGAAAGAGTTTGACCTTGTCCTCAGAGAGTTAACCCACGTGCACTGCACACGACTATTTTTACATTATTTTCAATTATCATCTGAAACAGACAGGCACCCTTGGGGAAGGTAACCTAATTTTTTTTGCCAAGTCCCTGTCATTGACTCACATTAACAACATTCTTTATATAGCCGGGCTGCAGAAAGGCGGTCAGTTGGCTCACACAGCGTCCCTCAACTTCAGGGTCCCCTCATCCATTTTGAGAAATGGACACAAATACAGCCGGCACAGACAAAAGAACTCCAATTTACCGGCCGAGACGCGGTAAAACGGCAGGAATTATCGCTGCATCCTGTGTTTTCTACCGGGAAAAATGAGACATTTGTCATTTTCAATGGTGTCTTTATTCTTTTTGACATTTCTATTCACTTGTTTTCATGCTGTTGGTTCAGATTTCTCTTTCTCTTTTCCGTTTCCTGTAATTTTGGTCTTTGTTTTTCAGGTTTTCTTAATTCTTTTGTCCCTCTTTGTGCCATGCCTTCAGCATTTTTTCTCATAAATAACTTGAGTCCCTGGGTTTTGCCTGCGTCTGGATCCTCATGATCCCCACCTCTTCACATCCTGGCAAATTCGAAATGATTGATTCCTTGAAATGGTGTCCAGAAAAGTCAAAGCTGGTCTCCTTTAACCAGCCGGGAATCCGCATTATCTGTCACACAGAAACCATGTAGAAAAACTCCTTCTCCCTGAGAAAAATCTGGCCTCATTCCAATGAAAGACGCCACAAAACCAGCGATTCTCACAAACCAAAGACTCTAGAAACAGCTTTTTTTTGCCTTTAAGCATCGGAAGATGAAACTTACTAAGAATATTTGGAGTTTTTTACGCCCTATTCCATTTGCTGAACTGAACTCCAGATGGATTAATATACATAATAACTGCACATTCTTTGATATCACACTCTTGGAAAAAAAAAAAGCAGCTAAAAAGTGGCTCTTGAGTGATAACCAGAGCATTCAGCTGTGGATGGCGCCCAAGATAATGACTTCAGAGCCACTGTCTTGTTGTGTACCAAATACTTCTTGGTTCAGCGTGACAGGGTCTTAATTAATAAACACTTGGGGGCTTCCGGAGTGGACCGGGTGCCTGTAGTGACTGTCAGATAGATTAATATAGTCAGACCCTGGAGAAACATGTCACATTCAACTTGAAGCCATTGTTTCTTGTTCAAGGACAATTTTACAGGCCTGATGCCATTCCTATCATCCTTCTATTGCTGCACTGAGAGGGAGACGGATCATTAATGTCCGAGTGTGAAAACAGAAATGCTGACTGGATCCCTCGGGAGCAGGAGAAGCCGACAAAAGAAGATTGTTATCCATACATAAAAAGCTGTTATGAAATCTAAAAGGAGCTCTTAGCGGCTCTAACCTCTGAATGTTTTTACAAATGGACATTTTTCTTCACTTCTTCCGTTCATAGGCTTCAAATGAACAACCTGTTTAGATTGTAATCTGATTCTTTTGCATTAATCAAACTTTTTTGGCCAATTTTATATATTTTATCAACATAATTTAAGGCGCACACACATAAAACAAAGCCTAAAAAATGAGCAGAAAGAGAATTTCTGTGCAAACAAATTATATCAACTTAACAGTTTTTATAGTTGTGTGTGGTTAAGAGGGAGAATGAATGATGGTACTTTTGTAGAGTTTAAAAACAACAATTAGATTAGAAAAGTGGATTAACTAAGAAAAAAAGCATTTTATGCTCAGTCATTTTTCAAATTCACCGTCAATTAATTTGGCTTCTTAAATATTTAGGCTTTACTATTAAAAAAAAGCTAAAAAAGACCAGATTATACACAAACTGTTTGTTAAATCTCGTCATACTTACTGCCGTAATCTTTAACTCTAAACTAAGAAAAGAATAATAGAGGCGGAGGCACCTTTGACTCCTGGAAATAAACATGTTTGTTGGGTCTTTGCTTTGCCCGACGGGCTCATTCGGACTCTGTCCTGCGTCTCAGCACCGGAGTGGGTTTGCCTCCGCGTGGTGATTGGCGGGTGGGTAACCGCCGGCGACAGCTGGCCTCTGAACAACCGTCCTTGTGTTTGGAAAACATCAGCGGCCGCTGAACTCAAGGTGCCTCGCCGTGGTCCACAAGGTCCCTCTGCCTTTAATACCACGTCTTCCTCCAATATCCCCCTTGACATTTTGGATGTGGATTCCCTAAAGTGAATTTATTCAGAGCATCCGAATCTTATTAGCCGTGCTTCTGTCACTCGGTGGCATTTTGGGGCTTAAAAAGCCAGCTCCTGCTTCTGTTGGAGGAGCGCTAGCTAAACATCCCCTGCAGTTAAGCGTTTTACTTATCAGGGACTGACACAATGAGCCCCTGGCTCTTAATGCCACGTTCGTTGCCATTGCTTAATTGCACGCTACATGTTTAACACTCCACCGGGCCGGGAGTGATTCAGAGCTGGTTGATTCGAATTGACTGCCGTGTCACTCAATGGAGTAACTCACATTCTTATCAAAGGCTTCATGTGTGAGGGGGGGCAGGGGAGGCTGCATCTCCCAAAGAATCAGAAGCCGTTCAGGAATCATGAGAATCATTTCGGGGAAACGGGAAACTGTTTCCGGTTCGTCATGGGAACTGGTAGCAGAGATCTCTGATAGGGTTTTGTCATTCTAAGCTTAGTAGGGTTCTAAAATGTCAGCAGAAGTTACAGATCACAAACCTTTTACTCCATTAATAGTATGATCTGCTATTTAATACGTTTTCCTGATTTTGGCGACCTCAAAAAGACCAGAGAGATGCTGCAATAACAAATAAAAAAAGAATCAAATTGTATTTAAAACATCAACGTGAGCAAACCCACTGAAACTGATCTCCAACTGAGATGACGGACATATCAATTAACATATTTTGGGTTTTTTAAACAACCATTTGATGATGCGTTTCTCATCGTTAGGCTAAAGCTTTAGATTTTTTGGTTTTTATGGAGCCTCAGTTGGACAAAATCTATCCAAAACCTGCATGTTTTATGGAGCTGCAAGAAAAAAAAAGGAAAGGTGGGAGCTAAAACTCTGCAAAACCAAGCGTTTCATCCATTTTCAATTAGAATGACACCTTACGGACACTTCAAACCTGTAAAACAGCAGGCTGGACCCCACTCTGCTGGACGCTGAGCATTAAACTTTAAGCGGTGTCAGTATGTGCACGGATTTTATACGCAGTGGAGGAATTCTTTGGAAAGAAAAGTGGTTCAATTCATACGAAACCATGAGCATTTCTATATCTCCTCCCACAGGGGCTCAAACAAATATATATTCCACTGATTGGTCAATGCTGTTTCAGATTATTCTCCCATTTCTTCTGTAAATGGCCGCCAGTAACCGATAAAAAGAGCTCTAAAAGGACGACTAAAGGCTTGTAAGCACCAGCCGGGTGTCAGTTTCTTTTGCAAAGAAAAAGATGGACGGATTGTTCTGGCCAGCAAAGTTTTGTGAGCGTCCAAAGCTAGTTCAATGGCACTTCAATGACGGAGGCGTGCTGAGTAAGGAGAGAATAAAATGACTCGCGATAAAACCGATGACTTTTCCAGGACGCCTTTTATTTTTTTTTGGGGAGTAAAGTAACCTCGGAAGATTTTTTAGCGAGGAATAAAATTGGTTATTGATTATATCCAGTGGTCAGAGTGTGTGTGTGTGTGTGTG
>JABUIW010000245.1:3823195-3881740 GCA_013363375.1 Menidia beryllina | reverse complement strand
GTGGCCGGGTCTGGCCATCCGTTGAAGCTGCCTTCAGCCGCTTGGCAGGTGAGGGCCGACGTGTGGCCAAAGCCCCACTGTGAGTGACCACTGTGAGTGACCTCCACGTCCTCGGCCCTTCATATCAGTAACGGCCATCATATCTCAGCTCCAGTCTTCCCTCGCATGCTTTTGTCCCTCGTTTAAACCCGTGATGACACCATTCTGGGGGTAAACAGGTTCAGTTTGCTGCGAACGCGCCCGCACGGTGGTTAAGTAAGTGGGATTCGATGCTGCACGTAGGCCGTATTACTGTTTTTCGTTGCAAAAATAAACACGCATTACTCGCCGAGAATTGCCGCCATTGTAATGGAGTGGAGGCACTGACGGAAAAGCCACAGCTCGGCTAAACCGGGGAAACACACAGCCGCCCGAGGCAGTCTCATCAAGCCAAATAATACATTCACAAACATTTTGTTCTTTACAGTACATTAGGCAATTCAGTTTCCCTACCCGCCGAGCGAATATCCTGAAACAGTATCCGTCACTGTGAGCAAGTGGAGCAAAAAGGAAAGCCTGTGTCTTTAAAGTATATTAAGTGACATTAATGCAAATTGTGTTAAGTGACCTCTGTGTTTTGAAGGAATCCGAGCTGAAACAGTCGGCTGCGGTCTGATATTCGTTCCCCCTTCAGGAGGAGAAAGCTCTGCTCTCATAAGGACGCGGCTGTGCAAATGCTTGTGGACTGCAGCGACTTAAAGGAAAAAAACTAAACTAAAAACGCACCACATGCTGCATTAGGGCGTCCCAGTTGGTTCCGGCTGGTGCTGACCGGCATTTGAGACAGTTGGTTTGTAGTTGTAGCATTTAATTTATCCATTTGAACGTGTGGAAAAGCAGGAAGATGTTAATAACTGATGTCAAATGAAGGCAAATTGCATTCATTTGTACTGAACTGTGAAGGGTGGGATTATAGATAAAAAAAAAAAATAAGGTACAGAACACGTTCGACCTCTAAATATAATGGATTCAGTTTGCCGTTTTAAAAGATTCCTCTGCAATTGAAATTATTAATGTTCTCGCTCTCTGCTTTGGAGAAAAAAAAAAAGCTTTTTGAGCCGTCTGCGAAATTAAAAATGAAGTCCAGACTGGAGATTTTGTGATTCAATAAGTTATCTTTTCTCCAGTGTGCAGCGCAATAATTCAAAGTGAAACGTATTTTCCAAGTGGCCGTTTTAACTGTCATGAGATCTGAATGCAACCCAAATATCTAAACTAATATATTCAACATAATATCTGGAAATAAGAAAAAGAAACGGCAGCTGGCGGCGGCGTGCGGCGGCGGCGGCGGGGTTGCAGGATTATGATTATGAGGTTGAGATGCAGTGGCAGCCAATATAATAATATTACACAACACATACAGCAGAATATATATATTAATCATGATAGAAATAGAGCCCCGGACCGCTGGTGTTTTAGGCTGCCGGAGCGCTCTGGGCTGACAACCTAAAGTGAAAACTAAAGGCAAGATTTATACGGTTGTTTATCAGCGTGGAAAGGCTAACAAGTGCTGCTTCAGGCCGGGCGACTGCAGGCCCGTGGCTGCATCCGTCTGAGTTTGTGTGTCCGTGTTGTTTGAATCCCAGATCGAACGGCAGCAACAAACCGAACCCTCTTTTGCTAGCCAGCAGCTAATCCGACTGATGGTAACATCAGCCTGAACTCTAACGGACCCAATCGGACTCTTTCTCAGTGATTACGTTTGAATAATCTCTTCATCTTAAGGTTGAAATCAGAGATGTTTCACTCTTTAAAGACCCCCCAGAGCTCCTCCTCTCCAACCATTCGACTCATTCGGTAGCTTAGCTACACTTAACTCATTGGCTGCCAAAGACGTCTATAGACGTCTTTTATGTTTTTCAACAAGAGTGGCTTGGGGGACGATCTGCTAAAGCTTGTCCGTAAATATCAGGCTTCTAGACAGAGTATGTAGTAACAAATTGACCCTCTAGGGGGCAGTGCCACTTTTGATGGGAGATGAGCTTAGACTGTAGGCAAATAAGAAAAAGGTAACGGTTCGCTATGAGAGAACATGTCACCGGTGAGACGCACGTCGAGGAAGAACGGAATGAGATAGAAACACATTTCTTTTTCCTGATGAAAAAAGAGAGTCTACTCTTTCTTTTGGTGTGTTCGGAGTTTACATAGTCATAGCACAAACTATTCTGTGGCTCTTGAAAAATCAGTCAAAATGCTCAAAAAACTCTGGCAGTATGGGACTCTGTTCTGAAAATGGCTGCCAGTCAATGAGTTAAAGACCCCCCAGAGCTCCTCCTCTCCAACCATTCCACTCATTCCGTAGCTTAGCTACACTTAGATTAGCACATGTGGGTTCTGTGGGGTTCAGAGTTCAAGTGTGGGGCAGGTTGCTCAGGTTTGCCGCACGCCTCTAACCCGAATGGGAGCCCTCTGCAACCAGCGGGATGAATCAAAGCATCAGCAGGTCCTTTCCCCTCATCCGGTCTGTTTCCGTCCTTTAGACTGGCCAGATGGAGCTAAAAATCCACCAGCTGAGGCCCTGTTTTTGTCAGGTGATCCTCTCAAACTAGCAACAGAAAGACCGACATTTAGAGACACGAGGCGAACGCCATCGGGGTTGGAGTACACCGCCTCGGCTACTGAGCATGTGCAGTTTTTACGGGCGCATCGGGTTTTGAACTCTCGAGTGCACGATGACTCCCACTTCCTACAGGAGTCTAAATGATATGCCTTTAAGAATAATTATTCTCAGACGCACACAGAGGAAAGCGAGCAGCAGAGAGCCTGCGTGTCCCCGACCTTAGCCCCGATTAGCATAATTGAATTTCAAACGATCTGGGGAGTATTGAGGAGAGGGGAAGCCATCGAAAAGCGTGTAAAGGCTCCACTGCCGGCGCACCTCGGTAATATAATCCTGGAGTGTGGATGTGGTTGGCTGGAGGGCCAAATGTGTCAAATAAAGTCCATTAAGCGCAGACATGAAGGAGGGTCAGGGGTTCACGGGGAGCCTCTGTGTAAATCAGCCTGTGATCATGTAATGGGCCGTTGTGGTGGAGCCTGTTGTCCGCTCAGGCCTCCCTAATTCTGACCTGTCAGCACGAGCGACGACCTGATTCCACGCAGCATTTTCCTCACATCGATTCCTTTCCTTTGTTAGGATTTGGTTATAAATACTCACTTTAGCATAGTATGCTATCACATGATCTATGTAGATTACTGATTGTTTTATTTCTTTTATAACTATATGAAGTCTCTGGCTGTAACCACAGATTCTCTTTGCTCTCTCTTTTCTTTCTCTATTTTCTTTCTCTGTTGCATTAGATCCACGTCTTTAAGTCAACACACACACACACACATTTTGGTACCACATTCCAATGTCATCAATATGAATTACGACCTGGCTTGTTAGTCTTAGAGGTAACTAACCAAAAGGACTTGGTTGTGTCCAGTTCTCCTTTTGAGGGGTGTGCCCAGCCAAGGAGACAAAGACCCATCACACCCAGATCTCAGGGCTCTTTGCTGACTGAGACCCTGAGAGAGAGGTTCCCTCTGTGAAGAGCCCAGCGCTGAAATACTTTACCTGTGACCCAATAAATGTCATTTTTTACTCTTGATCTACTCTGGTTTATTCTCAGGTTTCCAACTAAAGAATCGGGTTAACACCTTCCTCTCCGATTGGAAGACGAGGGGAGATATTCCGCTCGGTAATGTCGGCGTTTGCATTTTTTTAGAATAACTTCCAAATGTCAGCGGCTCTCGGTTTTCTCCTGCTCACTCCATCAAGGCGCTGTCTAATTCTCCCACCTGTCACCGGCCTGCAGACATGATGTCTCCACCGCGTTAGCAGCCAGGGGGGGTGTGTGTGAGGATGCTCCCCTCTCCCCCTGTCCCGGTGATGAATGGGCGGGGAGGCGTGGCCCTGGGTAGGGCCTCTGGAGCCGAGGTGCTCGTAACACGCTCGTAAAGCCCCCGCGCTTCAGCAGGTGGGATTTTGTCCTTGGCGCGGGGACTTGGAGTCGAATCGGCATACATTACAACGACGGGGGCCGTCCCCGAGGACAGACCGCTTTTAGTTATCTGTCACTAGTTGGAAGTCGGCTGTGTGAGAGCCCTCTGATGTTATCTGATGTCCAATTCAGAGGGGGGGAGTGTAATCTTGGCACTTAAAACAGCTGCGGCCCACCTCACAAAAATCCATTCAGGAGAATATGGAATATGAATTAGAAGAAAGACAATCAAACGCACCCAAAGCATGCGGCTTAAATCTCTCCTTAATTTCCTATATTGTGCTCAGCCGCAAAGTGCCTCGTGAGAAGAGATTAAAAGCAATTAGTCTTACTGATTAACCATTTTTAAACTAGACAATTGTGATTTCCAGGAGAAGCTGCTCTTCTTTTTAAAAAAGCTACCGCTCAGCTCATAAACAACATATGCTCGAAGCAATTATGATTACCCCGGAGGCAGACTCAACCTTGAGTTTCCATCGCAGATGTTGCTAAAAGAATCGCAGCTTCCAACAGCTTTAGATGCACGATTCATTGGCAGGGATGAGGTGTTTGTATGCATCGGTCACTCACGTCTGCAGCACAACTTGGAAAGACCTGAACGGCGTGGGTATCCACAACTGGGTGATTCAGTTTGATCAGTGAGAGCGACGTAAACTTAATCAGATCAAGTCAAATCCTGCACCAGGTAGTTTTCATTTGATATCTTTTCCTCCTTTTAATACCAGAACCTTATAAAGTACTCTTTCATTCCTCGTTTGACCCTGAGATGCTGGCTTATTTGCAGTCAACGAGAATAAATAAAAGGGAAAATCGCGCCTGTGGATGTCAATGAATTGATTCAAGAACTAGCTTCGGTTGGTAAAAATTTGTGTCCAAAAGAGCATCCCGAACCAGCCGGCTATGGTCACACTGCTCGTATTTCTGACAGAAAATGAAATAAATCTTATTAAGACTTTAGGAAATGTTTTCAGCTTGTGACACATTTGCAAAAACCAGTCTGTCTGCCACAATATGAGGAAAAACAAAAGGAATGACTGAAAATATTGTGATTCCTCCCCTGGGGTCCTTAAGTGATTGGAGGTACTTAATCTCACTCTTGCAGCAGTAATTATTGAGGTATTTCCTACTGGACCACAGCCTGGAAAAAAAAAGCAGAAATAACTTCCATGATGTGACTAAAATAAATGTGTTTTTTTTCCAGTGTTGCTTTGCATAATTCAGGCTTCGTTTGGCTGAGCCCAAAAGAAGGAAACCTAGCTGAAGCTCACGCTGTTTCATGATTTAAGTTTACCGGCGGAGGATAATGAGCTCAGACGGAGTGCCCACACGCCATTTTTCATCTAAAAGTGTTCGGAGAGCAGCACCCCTGGAAGTGGCCGCGCCCCCACCCCAACGCCTCATTACAAATGCATGTGCGCTTTCCCTTTGGTCTCCAGTGGAAGATCAATGCCAAAAAGAGGTTATAAAATGGTAACCACATCTCATTCTATTTTTATGAGTCAGTTCATTTAAGAACCTCTGCTGTGCCAGATTATCATGAATTTTGGATCAGAGGATAAGTGACTGAATATTGGAGGAACGTGGTTAATTGTCTGAACGATGATTGACCTCGAGGGTAAAGTTGGTCAAACACTGTATCCCTGGTTAAGAGGACAGCTCGGGTAAAGGAGCCCCAGGTAAGCTTTTCCATTTGCATTATATTCAAAAAGTTTTCTAAACAATTTCTAGGCCAAATATCCTATCTCAAAATATTAGAATATCGGATTTTTGAGTTTTCTTCAGCTGTACGCCATAATCAGCGATATTAAAACAATAAAAGGCTTGCAATATTTCAGTTGATTTGTAATGAATCCAGAATGTATGACATTTCATGTTTTTTAATTGCATGACAGAAAATAAAGAACTTTATCACCATATTCTAATTTTCTGAGACAGTCCTGTAAAGCTTTTTTCCCCATTTCTATGTAAAATGAACTCACTTTACTCTACATGCTGATCTATTCATAACTAAATGCTGCCTAATTTAAACCCACTTTGCTTTTGAGTCAACCCTTGGTAAAGTTATAAAGTTTGTTGGCGTTTATCTTCTTTTTGAATGGTAAAGACACACTCTACTCAGGAAGCTGAAAACTGACTCCTGGTGTGAAATACCTCAACATCCTGATGGTGGATATTAGAGATTCTCCTCTGATAATGAGACTCACAGTGACTTTTTGTTTGAGGAATTATCTGAAATATATTGAACCTTTGGGGTTTTGGCTTACTCTTGTGTTGTGGTTGTTGTTGGTCCTTTAAGAACTTTTCTGAAGCCTGCACGAATGGCTCTCCACAGCTCTGAAAAAGAGTTATTTTGGCATAAATCTGAACAACAGCAGATGCTGTCATTTATCAGGGGACCACAGAGTTGTTCAGATAACACTATTTAGCCAGCAAATCTTTTGTGTTGTTTATAATGAGTCTTTCAGAGTTAATCAGCTTTAAGGGGTTCGGCTAGGCCGGTTTCTCTTTTGTGACGAGCAGGGAGAAAATCAGCCGTCATAGATGATAAGTTCAGAAAGTCGGCTGGAAACCGCCAGCGAGGCTCATCCACACGGAGCAGAAATCTGAGGAAAACCCTCGACTGCACTGCGTTTTGTTCACTTAGGATATTCACGCCACTGGAGGCAACGATTCGTACGACAACAGAGATCCGCAGACTTCTGGTGGTAGATTCTAGAGACTGGCTGCTCGCTTTCCCATCAGTTTAAGCAGGAGCTTTTCATCTAGTGCCATCATCAGCTTGAGTTTTCCATTCGTAGTTAAGTCATAACAGTCCTTTTAAAAAAAATGGTTGTCAGAGAAGCTTTGGAAATGTAACAGGTGCGCGTTGTGTTTTCTTCTTAATCAGCCAAATTCAAAGTTCCCAGCGGAAAGCTGAATCGTCCTCCTGCCGAATGGAGAACGGCTTAAGCCTCGAGATGAAGCCGTGATCCGAACGCGGTCGCATCCAAACAGGAAACGCACACAAAGCCCGACGCGCACACACACACGCCCGAGCAGCAGGCGGCTGACGGACAGGTGCAGACTCAGAGATGCAGCCACCTGTCCATCCAACTGTCAACACACACACAGACGCAGACGTGCGCACAAAAGCCCGTGTTCCCGCCGCCTCTGCAGCTCAGGGGGAGCACCCGTCCCTCAGTCCTTCCTCCAGCTAATCAAGATGTTACCAGAAAAAGGAGCTTTCAGAGCCCCCGTTGCAGCACTTTCACACAGAGCAATCGTTTATTTGCACAAGTTTTTCCCCACCGTGGCACCTTTCAGCCTCAGGATTTACACACGATGGAGTGGAGCTACCACACTGAATAGACTTAGACTCATAAACATGCAAATGGCTATCCTTATCGGCCCTGGCTACTTCCTGGAGACATTCCGCCTTTCTTTGTTTTATCTTCTCTCACTGAGTTGTGCTCATCTGTTCTTCAAACATTTGGACTTTCACCAAACACATGAAGTGATGATGGTTTAACATGAACTCACTCAGAGGATGACCAAAAGCATTAGAATTAACTCAGTGATGGACATTAATATTTACGTCTAATCGCATGATTGAGCTATGTATATTTTGTGAGGCATGAGAGGAAGAAGCTAAAGGTTTTCTGAAGTTCATGTCTACACATGCACAAATAAAATGTATAAAAACTTACTTTCAGCTACAAGAACCCACCAAAAGCCAGGGGTGGTGGTACCACCCTAATTGGACAACCTTTTAATCACTGAATGAAATATAATTAAAACCGAGTCATGAGTTTCTCCACTTTACTCCAAGTCTGTTCCTCTTTTTAATTATTTGGAGACCTAGATAATCATTTTTTGCTGACTTGACAAGACTCATAACATCAAAACCAAATGAAAGCTCCTGATTTTAGGCAATTACATTTTTTTTCTTTCATTCTAACCTGATGCTCTTTTTTTTTTTTTTTGCAAAAACAAGGAGAAAAGTTAACAATTTTAGCCCAAGTTAAAGTTTCTCCCCGGAAGTAGAGGACTGCCTGGTGGGACTGACGCACCCTCATGCTGTTGAAAACACGAGATAATCCAGGATGACTGTTTTCCCATCTCCTTGAATCAGATCTTTTCCTGTATTTTTTAAATATTACATCATGGAGACCACAGATTGGGACAAACTCACTCAATCATTCTGCGTTCGGCTAAACATGGATCGGCCGTAAGCAGAATCCCATCAGCACCTCGGTGGCCTTGTCCCATCTAAAACCAAAGATACTCAGGCTGTTGACAGGACTTTGGGCCTTCCTTTGTCTGGACCCCAGAAACCCGCCTCCTGGAGGAGCCGGAGCCTTTTTCTAATCATTCCGGGGCGCCATCGCTGGTGCGTAAATAAAGCTCCTCTGCCCCTCCATGTTCCAACTACGGCGTGATGGATGGAGGCTGGTTTGGACCTCGCTGTACTACAATGCCAAATTGCAGCTATCTGCTGATGTGTTTGAGAAATAACATTCTCCATCTCGCCCTGTCGGGATGCCAGGCTGTTTGGCCTGGTGGCGGCGTATTAAATGGCATATTGATAATTGAAATCTTCGCGGCCCCTGTTGAAGCCGTTCTGCTGACGGGGATCTTCTCGCTAGATGGTCTCTATTACTCATGTGCCGGTGGAGAAATGAGAGGATGTGGGGGGGGGGGGAGGGGGGAGGGCTCGTGTGAAAATTTGACTTTCTAATACAGACGTGTAGAGACTGAACGAAACAAATAGGCCGCATCAACACGTAATTGTGCAAACCGCTCTGGCAAATTTGACAGCGCATTATCTTTATGAATACAATATGCCCTTTGCTTGTGTTGCATGTCCTCCATTTTGCAACGCACTCGTTATTTCAAAACATATTTAACAATTGATAAATACGAAGCTCACAGGTCCCCTCTTACTGTGTGCATCGGAGCTATAACCAGATCACTGCAGCACAAATGAGAGCCCTCTTTTCATTTCCATCGCCTCCGAAAAATCATATCGAAGGGTAATAGCCCATTTCGCTTCGAATCCAATGGACCTCATGAGTGCATTTTCACCCATGGTGCTCTGCTAAAATAGAAATAGAACAGACTGTTGACAGTAACCAATGTCACATAATCTTCCCCCGAAGGACAAGCATCAAAGATCAATTTATTTTCCTAAATGCTATTTATATATCCATCTCTGCCGAGCGCCCAGGGACATGGCGCATCACAATTTAACTCAAATGTTGCATGAATGGATTCAACGGAGAGGTATAAGACAATGCAATGACAAAAACCGGAGGAAGGGAACCCGTTACCGCTAACATAAACGGAACAGACCCCATATTCTGCGACCAGATATGTTAAAATATCAAAGCTTTGCTAAAGATCAAGACACAAATAAGCAGAGCGTATTAAATATAAATGCATGTTATTTACTAAAGCTAATGTCGGGCGTTCCTCTCCAAACACCTCTTTGGCTCCGGCTGTTTTAGTCTTTTTATAGCCCATGCAAAACCTGCTACTTCTAGCACTTCATAATTGCTCGGCACACATGGGACGGGGAGGCTTTGTTTACTGTACTGTGAACTGGCAGATCAATTCCTCCTCTACTCTGCCCGCTTTGATAATTGCTGAGCAGAAGATGTGTGTTTACAGTTCCTATCCTGCCAGCCCTGGAACACTTTGGACGAGAATAAAAGCGAAGGGGGCTTTTGAGGTTGATGGGAGAGAGGGGGAAAAAAAAAAAAAAAATGCTGGCAGCATCTTTTTTCGAAAATGCGAGGGCCAATATGACTGTGAGAAAGCAATACTATTAAGAAAGAGGGATGGGCGAGCAGAAAGCCCTTCAAAGTGTCAGATTCAATAAAAGATGGCAGAAGGATAATTAGCCACTTGGAAGAAGGCACAGATCTCCAGCATGACCTTGTGTGGAATTAACAATCAAAAGATAGTAACAGAGGAGAGAATCTGCAGTCGTTTCCAATAGAAGCCCCAGCTTTTTTTTTATTACCAAAGACTATTAAATGTAAGCTTTTTCCAAGTCATATATATATATATTCGATGTCTTTTTAAACTGGTTTTGTGTTCACCCTGAAATGAAAAGTATCAGTTTGATCTGTTTGAATAACTTCCAAGTTCAAAACAAGGGGAATAGGAGCAGAATGAAAATGTGAATATGCTATCAAATGTTTCCACTGAGAATCAAGATGTCCGGGTTTTTGTTTCGCCTCCCAAAGTCTAAATGGGTTTTGAACCAAACAGCCAGACGAGACAAAACTACATTTCTCATCTTTTTGAGTAAATGTTGATCAGCTAAAGCAATCATTGTCAGAGGAACGCCCAGCATGTCTTCCAGGACCACTGAACCCATCTGAAATCATCGTCCTTTACTATCTAACCCAGTTTTTCATGGACTTAGTGACCAGATGACCAGCAGGACATACGTATAGTGAGATACAGGAGAGTTAACTCCCATCTCAGCAGTGGTGGAGAAAGTACTCATACAATGTACTTAAGTAAAAGTACAAATACACAGACAAAAATTTACTCAAGTAAAAGTCAAAGTACCACATTATTATTTTACTTAAGTAAAAGTAAGAAAGTACAAGCTTTTAAAACTACTTAAGTATTAAAAGTAAAAGTACTTGCCAACCATAATACCTAACGGCTTATATAATGTCATTAAGTGTACCTATCGTATTTAGTTTGAATAAATCAGTAATGTACCATTTTAATGAGCAATGCTGCAGATAAAGCATGTTTTTATTGTGTTTACCCCCTGTGACAGTTTAGATTGAGATATTTTATGCAGGTCCTGTGTACTGTGCTGCTCTTCTTGAGGGAGGGCCTGATGGTTATTTCCCGCTTTGGATTGGTTCAGCGGACTGAGTCTGCTCTCGCCATTGGATACTTTCAAACTAACGAACAAATAAAAAAAAAACGAAATGCGTCTCGGATGTAACGAGTAACGAAACGCAGTATAGAAATGCAGTGAAGTAGAAAGTACAGATACTTACTGTTAAATGTAGTGGAGTAAAAGTAGAAAGTATCCATTATTAAATCTACTTAAGTAAAGTACAGATACACGGAAATTGTACTTAAGTACAGTAACGAAGTACTTGTACTTCGTTACTTCCCACCACTGCATCTCAGATAAGAACACAGAGTCTGTGAGAGTAGTAGCTCCTGCTTTTCTGTTGGTCCCCAGCCACAGGGAGCTAAAAAGGTCCAGGTAATGAAAATATTATGTTAAGCTTTATATCTTTGAGGAGACAGACATCCAATCCGGCCACCTACCCTTGAGATACAGCAGGCGCCGGTTGTTTATGGGGGCCCTCAAGTGTCACCGCAAAAGTGACGGTCCAAAGGGATGTTCGGGGCATGGCAATGAACTGCGCGCTCCTCCGGAGAGAGCAGGCAAAGAGAGGCAATTTCTGGAACGATGGGTGCCGGAGATGATGCCCAATATGCTTCGGCTTTAGAATTTACAGCCTCTGCAGCACTGTGTAAACAGCTGCGAAGCGAAACAGGTTGCTCTGCAATTTTCCTCCTCCCCTTCCCATTTTTTTTATCTCTTATTTCGCTCCTCTGCGATGTCCTTGAGAGAACGTCATTTTTAGATTTTCTCAGGAGAAATGCTTCGCCTGTTGTTTGGAGGCTTTCTGTGCTGCATCTATCACCGGCGACAGAGCCCGACTATTGTGTGAGATGTTTACAGGAGCACATTGTTGCCCGGATAAAGGAGCAGGGGTTAAGATCACTGTTCGGAGCAGGTGTTAAATGGCCGGCTGTGGACATGACAACAAGAATTCACAGCCGGCTTGACGGAGAGCCATTATTGTGAATCTTCTTTATGATGTCTGTCGACTGAACGAGTTCTTTCAAATGGACTCGGCTTCAAAGCGGCGCGGCACATCAAATATACGGGCCGGCTTAATGCTAAGCGCTACAGTTAATGTGGAAATGCGCCGTTTTTTTTTTCCGGCGATTTCTCTCGATGCTAAATGTGAAAGCTCGTTTGGGGAAATCACACTGAATCATGCAGTGGTTGTTTTAAGTTTTTACTCATTAGGTCTGCACTGCGGAGTTATGAATACGAGATAGAGGATTGATCGGTGGAGTGTTTTCTGCAGAAAAAGCCGTACGTCTGCATTCAGGGCATCCTCGGGGTGGGGCGATATTTTAAACCGGCATCTGCAACCTATTCCAAAATAATAAAAAAAAAGGAAACTCGGAGCGGGCTAGAAGGATGCTGATGTTGGTGTTTAAATGAAAGGAGCAATTTTCAGGTCGCAGACAAATGGATCGGAGGCCCCTTCGATCGCCGGTCATCAATCGCTGAGTGCAAAGGCTACGGAAAAGTGATTTGTGGCGCTCGCAGAGACATCCCACTCTCAGAGTGAGTTCCTCGGTTGCTTAATGGTCTGAGGTGGGGATGAGTTTGGGAGCGAGGAGCTAAAAGTCGAAGAAAGCATGAGGAAAACTAAGTAACACAAAGGTAAAAATAACAAAAACGAGGCAAAGGAAACGGCAACAGCAAACTCAGAGGCTGTTTTGTGGGTATTTCCTGACATTTTCCACACTGATTATCTCTCAGATACAAAGTGAATCTGCTCCTCTGATTCCAGTCTGGATAGAAAAAAATAGACAATATCTGAATACTCAGTATCCGTCGACTGGACTCCATCACACTTAGTTTTAAGATCTTAGTGTCCCCGTTTAAAGCCTTATTGAGCTGTTTGCTGCCTCCCCGCCTCTGAGACCTTCAGCTGCTGCCCTTTAATTGTTCCCGGATCATATTTAGTCCGAAAAAGCCTTCATCTCATCAAAGTCACGGCACAATGAGAGCTGGCACACGCTCTATAACTGTCACCACGCCCTCCCTTCAGACTTCAAAGCCTCTGACAAAGACGCATTTATTTCATATTTCTGATTGCTTTTATTGACTGTGTTTATCATGATTTTTAAGTGGTTTAACCACAGGCGTTTGCTATGGAAGAATTGGGTGGTTGTGATAATTGCTCTGGCTTTAAAAGGGAATTTTTAGCATTCAGGGGCCTCTTTTATAAAGGCTTTTGTTCTCTCTAGAGGAGATACCTGCAGGATGACGTTCCGTATGATTAAAAACACCTTTTCGAAAGAAAATTATTAAGTTATCTAAGAAATAACAAAGCTTTTCTTAGCTCCTAAAGCATTTTTCACGTGGAGCATTTACAATTGTATTGTTTTCTTCATCAGTATTTAAGATGACTACCATCCCTGGTGGCTGATTTATGGGAACAATAAGAACATTTTGTGTTTAATGCCATAATGTTGGGTTAGGCTGGGTTTTGCTGCATCTAAGCAGGGAGCTTTAGGAAACGGAGCCAGTCTTCTGCACACTCGGCGAAGAAATAAACTATTAAAGTTGCACTTGGGTTGAAACGCAGCTCTTAAGTGTTTGGGACGGCCGGCCTTCTCTCGGGGGGGCGCCCGCATGTCGAAGGCCATCAGAGTTCACGCGTCCCGAAACCCCCTGAGGGAGCCGGTGACAGACCTCTGGAGCTCTGACCTGGTGAGAAATCCCCCCGTCTGCAGAGATGTTCAGTAACGAAGTAGAACTAATTAAGAACTGTACTTAAGTACCAAAATGCACTATCTTTACTTTATTAGAGTAGACATTTTTTCCCCTACTTTTACTTTTACTCCACTACATATTTTTGATTATTTCAATAATTCTACTCCGATTGATTTTTCCCGGGCTGAATCGTAACTCGTTACTGATTTGTAAACGTAATGATAGATAGCTCTGTTACGGTTTGTGAAGCTGGCTCATCATTGGCGATTTGAACGATCAAGCATTGCCTATAAAAAAAGCCTCCCGAAAGATTGTTAATTAGAGCCTTCAAAAATTCCCCATCTAATCTGAAGAAGCATATCAATAACTTTAAAAAATACAATGACATATAAGCTAGTAACTAAGCGCTAGTTCAGTTCTCCCTGTTCACTCAGGACGTAGCAGCTAACGTTAGCTAAAGCTAACCTAGCTGGCTAGCTGTATGCTACATGCTAGCATAAAGGCTTTCTGGTTTTTGTAAACACCTGTATGGCCTTTCACACGTTTGAAATAATATAAACAATATCTACTTACTTATACTTTCGATACTTGAGTAGCAATTTTTGAAATACTTCTACTTGCAATACTTAAGTACAAAAAAAATTGAGTACTTCCGTACTTCCACTTAAGTCTGGTGTTGAAAGAATACTTCTACTTTTACTCAAGTAAAATTTTTGACATAGTACTTGTACTTCTACTCCACTCCTCTACTCCAGTACTTTAAACATCTCTGAGATCAGAGGACGCTTACTCTGGCTCTGGGTCGGCCTGTTGCTGGGAGTTTGTGACCAGAGGGGAGTCACCCCAGGTCCCAGGGACAGGAAACCTCCCACATGTGTGGGCGGAGCAGAGAACTCAACCCTACATCTTCATTTTCTGTCTGTTGGTAAAGGCTCCTGCACAGCAAAGATCCACTAAATGACCCAGATCTTTCATCTGTTGCACTTTAAGATGAGAGTCAAGCGCATTCTCCGCTGAGCTCCTGAGAAACGTTCACAGATTGTACTTGAGTCTCCACTTTCATGACAATGACACGACTCGGGAGGCTGTTGTGCGGCATAGAAAGCAGAAGATCAAAGAAATCTATTCAGTTTGTTGTGGCAGAGAAAAATCTTCATTGCTTTATTCCCAAACAACTACATTTCTCCCTCGCAAATACGAGCATTCATTTTCCCTTCGGATTAGTTTCAACATTAATTCTTCACTTTGCCGCGCGCTGCCTTTTGCAAACTTCAATCATTTTCACACGAGAGAGATGGGAACCGAAAAAATAATGGAAAACTTAAATGAAAAGCTCTTTTCAGCCGGAAATAGCAAATGCGATGGAGATGATGATTCGGGCTCATAATGGATCCGGCATCCCCAAATGAACGACTCCATTGCGTAGCAATTCAAACCCACGTGGAGGCACAGCAGCAAACTGTCACCCGTGGCTTTAAATTTCACACGCAGCCCCAAGTTAAAGAGCACATTTGCAACAAAATACTCCAGGAAATTAACTAGTTTTTCAGGTTTTTTGTCGCAGGAAAGCTGCGTAAATGAGCCTGGATTGGTTAGTAGTTTACAGTGATTCCACTTTTACCATCTGGGAGGGCTTTTTTAATTACAGCTCTGATAATGTTTGTATTCTACCTGGGCTGGTCCAAAGTGCCCGGGAACCTAAGTGCTCCTCCAGAGCGACACGGGGAAATGAAACGCAGCGTTTTCTGCTCAGGCTGAATTATACATTTATTGAAACCGAGGTAGGAGGGAGGGGGGGGGTAGGAAAAGCGCCGTGTCAAGTGAAAGCATTTATTTACTGTACCCCGAGCTAAACAAAGCATGGAACAAGGTGCAGCCATGCAATTTGTATGAACCGGTGTACCCTGACCGGAGGAATCCCCGCAGGGGGAACACCGAATGCCTCCACAGACACACGCGCTTCCAGTCTGCTCACCGCCACAATCCCGTCTCCTGGGGGGGGGGGGGGAGACGCAACAGAGGAAGATGGACACAATGTGCTGGCTGCTTTCCCAAGTCTGCACAGCATGTTTTTGACTGTCGTTTCATATTCATGTCACACAGAGCAGCAGCCAGCGCCGCAACCGGCAGCCACCTCCTTTAATTCAATTTAGGAGCAAACGCATGGCGACAGATTTTGAATAAAAGATGTTAAATAGGGCATAAAAAAAGGAGAAAAAAAAATCTTGAGCCAATATGAATTTTACGACGTGTACTGTACACTGCCCAGACATGTTTCGGTTGAGGAGGGGGGGTTGCGTGCAGTCTTTGGGACACAGGCGGGCTGTTTTCTGGGAGCCGTTTGTGCGTTTGGGGCTGTTTTTTGGCATAAGATGCTCAGGTGAAAGTGCAAAATTAATAAGCAGTTTATCCCACTAAGGGCTTCATCTCCTGCATTTTAATCAGTTCACTCTTCTCCCCTTTTTGATTATAAAAAAAACAAAACACAAGCGTTCACGCGAGTACAACCGAGCACCACCAGTGCCAAACACGCACCGCCATGTTGAGTTAATTAAACAAACGCACCCTCCTCTCCTGATGAAATCTCCTTCTAAATGAGCAGACAACATATTTAATTTGTGCATACAGTGAATTAAATCATATATAATTTAACTCGTGCCAGTTCCTGTGGTAAAAAGAGAAGGATTTGCTTTAATTTTATGTTCATGTGGATTTAATGTCCCTGTTGTACAACAATACATCGTTCACAGCGGTTCACAGTTAACGAGGTCCCTCTGCAAGCAGCCCAGCTAAAAATGCTGCTGGTAAGAGGAAGCCAAGGGAAAAGAGGAGAGAAATGCAAATGAGCTGCTGATTATGCAGTCCTTTAAAGTAATTAAAAAAACATATAAAAGGAAAAGAACAGCAATTACTGGAAAACAATGTCCCGCTTGCTGAGGATGATGGACAGGCCTCAGCATGAATGGTTTTCATACTCCAGTTTTGTCCTCCGAGAAAAAGAGGCTTCAGTCCAAACTGTGGCCCGACGATTAACTATTTTCCAGGAAAAAAAAAAAACTGATTTAATTTCTAAATGGGAAATTCTTCATGCTGTTAGCCCCTCAAACGATATTATGCTCATTGGAAAAAAACAAAACCTTCCAAATATTCTGGATTTTAAAAATATAGCAGCAGGAAATACCATTTTTCTTTTAAAATGAATCCGACCTCAGACAGGAAGCAACATTTTGGGAACTGTTTCTGTTCTGCTATACATATGTTATTATCTGTATGAGCCTAAATAAACAGAACAGAAAAGCAGCACCATCTTTCCATGCGTTTTTTTGGTTTGCTAACATAGCAAACTTGGGTCAATGTGTCTGATCACCACTTCCATCTTTTAATATGCAATAAGGACGAAGGAAATTAGCTTTATTCATCAAAAGAGCCATTTAACGCTATCATAAGAATGGCTCCATGTTTTATGGTGTGCTGTGCAGACCCCGGTTGAACTATTAAAGTGGGACTGATTCATTTCTGTCCATAAACGACAGGAAATGCGGAGTTAACACATTTTTCTGGGACCATTTTGATACTTTCTCAAACTGTTTTGCTGGTTTCTCCTCACCCTGACCCTGAAACAAGCAGGATAAAATCCAATAAGGCTGTTCATGTTCGACAGAAAAACATAATCTACGGTATGTGTGGCAAAGTGCTTTCTTAAATCTCACAACACGTCGGGGGATGGAGGGTATTTGCTGTGTCAACTATAAATAGGGTTCAAGCTTGCCAGTAGAAGGCACATTCATCTTTTCTGTGTCTGCAGCACAGAATTACTGGCAGCACCTTCCTCGCCAATGAGTGGTTCATTTTGGACTGAAAGTACATGTCAAGTACTGCCACTCTTCTAGCTTTTTAATTTCGGTGGTATTTTGGGCTTCATTTTAGGAGTTCAGCATCAATAACACAGAAGATCAATCAGGCAGACGATTCCAGGAGCCTTCCTCTACCTTATTTGCTTTTATGTGCTACTAAAATGGTCCTTAACGGGGGATTGAATTTGTAATAACCTCGTCCAAGAGAAAAGCTTGATGTAGAGTTGGTGGGAAATAAAAAAAAAAACGCCACATTTTGGAGCAGGCAAAGCTGCCAGAAGCCACCAACTGTCTCCTCTTTGAAAGGGTCCCGGAAAAGATTTTGTCTTTTTTTTACCCCCTTCTCCTCATAAATAAGAACAGGAGCTCTTTTGCCCCTGATTGTGCACCACCAGTGACTGGAGATAAATCCAAACGGATTCACTGCACCTGCTCCACACCGCCTCGGCATCATTTTCCCTCCACCCGCCTCCGTCCATCCCACTCTGAGCCTCAGATCTTCTGCTGTCAGGACGCTGAGCTGTCCATCATGGGGCAGCCTTTAGCATCCCGGACAGTAATTGGATGGGTGCTGCAAGGAGGCTCTCTAACTCATTTATAGTACACAGGGAAGATCTTAGGATCAATCCAGGGGAAGTTGGCTTATAAGACTGTGCGTCCGCATTAACATATCCACCGCTATATGTGGGTGTTTTCTCTCAAAAGAAACAGATATCGAACTGTCCGAATGAGAAATGTCTTTCCACAGAGACCCGGGGAAAGGAGAAGGAAAGGGAAATGAAAGAATGAGGGATGAGCAAAGTGCAAAACAGCTACTTTCTGCCAGATGAAAAGAAGCTGAAGCTGCTTGTCAATTCTTTCTTAATGAACCTCATATTTAGACTGTTTGGAAAAAGGTTTTTGCATCATGACTCAGCACTTTTTTTTTTTTTTTTGCAGGAAACCACTTTCAATACTTAGACGCTGAAGTAAAAAGTGATTTACAAATAGTTTATTTAAATTAACAAACACCAAAATATTTAGTCTAATATGTAAAATGACCTCTGATCATTATCAAACTTTATAAAAAAAACGGTTTATTCATTGAAGGTATACTAAAGTCAGTTCTATTTATTTTATAGACAAAATTTAAAGCTACATCTAATTTTTTTGCAAGCTAAAAAAATTGCACCAGTTTTAGGAAAAATGTGTTTGTTTGTTTTTTTAAAACACGCACAAACACGTGCACACCACTTCACACAGTGACATGACCCTGTGGGAATGTGCTACATCGCCAGATTCCGTGGAAAAGATGCTATTTTACACTTGGTCTGCAGATGGACACTGATTAAATAACTAATTCACAGCTAGTTTACCATCATTAGCCAATAGCTACGTATCTGTCCATGAAATTCATTATTTTCAATAAACATTATCTCCAACAAATTGAAATTAGATTAATTTTCTCTAATAATGCAAACGCTGAAATGCAGCATATTCTAAAATGGAGTTCATTTAATATTTTGACCTGTGAGATAATTTTATGGCTTTAGCATCCATTAAAATGTTTTCGTGACAGTTGTATTTCTAGAATAAGTAAAAAATATCTTTAAACTACATGACCGCTTAGAAGATTTAGAGCTTTCAGTGTGCTCTGAATGCATCGTGATGCCAGTTGCTCATTTATTTTGAAAAGTTGCACAGAGAGTGAGTCATGCATTAAATCAGCTTTGGGTCTCTGTCCAAAGCCTCCTCTCAAGCTGTCAGGTGGTGGATGGCTCCAAAAGATCTTGCGAGGCCCTTCCAACGAAGACACAATTAAGCAGAATGCAGCAGCAAACAGACTTTTATGCCCAAACTTCAATTAAACAAATCTTTTATTTCTTGCTCAGAGCGTTTTCTTTTTAAATGAAAGCAAGACAAGATAGCATGAGACAGATCCCGGGAAACCTACCAAATCCAATTTAAAGAATGCTTAAAAAAGTATTTCCTGTATCCGTTTGACAACGTTCGAACACACCATATTGACGAAAATAGTAAAAAATCCACCGTTCCACTTCAAGTGTAACACAGCAATATCTATTACCCACAAAGCATTTATCTCATTATTTTGGCATCAGTTTTGAAGCGAACAATGATTTTAAGGCTGCTCATATCACTCCATCATATAATATTTAAAAGGGCATAATTATCTTAGGCTTGGCAGCCATTTTCAGAAGCACCTCAGTGGACGTGCCAATTTCCAAATGAAAAAAAGAAACACATCCTGTGAAGTTAGCGGTGGCTCCTTCTAATGCTCCTCAGTTCTGATGCCAGATGATCTCCCAACACATTTAATGGGAGGACCTCTCTGGAATCCACTAAGTGGCTCACAGCCCAAAAGGAAGAGTCTATCGATGGCTGAACCCGACTGTCGCAGCCTGTACTCCCAAAAGAATAGAAGCATGTAGGACTTTAGAGCTCCATATTTACCATAAGAGTTCTTTCTAAATAAGCCTCTGATTTTGGCAATCAGTAGCTCATAAAGCAAGAATTTATAGAATTAGACTCAATCAAGCAAGCCCAACTGAAAGAAATGTATTAAATGTCAACTTTTGGATTAAAATGAATGCGAATAACTATGAAACTGTAATCAAAGAGCACTCCAGATCAAAACAAAGCACGCACCAGCTTTTATCTTTAATTTAAGATTCTTACTTGGGAGGATGCTAATATTTGATTTGACCAAGAGTAGCAACCATCTGATGAAACTAAACAGCTCGTTTTGAAAGAGTTATTTGTAGAGCATCAGAGACGGAGCCAGCTACAGCCGGCTCGCACTTTCTACTTCTCTGTGAAGAAAAATGTAAAGAAAATGTAGCCTGGAGGGAGCTGATGCCTTGTGTCTTACGCTGAAACACTTCACTAAAAACTTTTAAGTCAGGAATAAATGGCAGAAAACGGTAATTTACTCAATAATTTACCTCTCGACTAGTTTCCTAGTGAGCAAAGGTACGGTAATACAGAGTGAAAACAAAAAGGGAAGCGGTGTTTGTGCAAAAGCAGCAAGATTAATGGATCATTTGATACATTTACACAGGAATAATCAGTCGGAGCGTCATGGCACGGTGAACTCCTCCTGGCTTCTGATGCGATCGATCACAACACGGCTACAGATGCTCACGCATGTGAACGGGATTAAAGGAACCACGCTCGGCTGGTTTAAACATTATTTGTCCAATGGATTCCAGCACTTGAACAAGCTGGAATCATTAAACTTATTAAAAACACCATGTCACTCTAAAAACTGTCCCTGAAAAGCCTCCAGCCGAACCAAAATCCTCCATTTGTGATGAGAACAGGGAGAGTTAATTCTAAAAATTCAGTCTCCCGGTTAAATCCCACTCCTCCCAGATAAAGATCTAAACGGCCAAAGTCCACCACATCGTACAGAGTTGTTGTTGAGTATTTCCCCAGTCGATCTCACTTTCACACACTCATTGGAGTCTTGAAAGATCCCAGATGTTTTTGAGTGGCAGCAGGTGAGAACACAAACATCTTAAACATTCGCTCCCGACTCCCTGAAGAGATTTCCCTCCGAGTTTCCTGGTAAAGTCTCTAAAAACATCAGCGGGTGAGATGATATTTGTCCTTTTCTGGTGACCTGCTTGCTACGTTCTGCTCCCTTCCCTTCTTTGTGGTACACGCGCTACTCGTGTCAACACAATAAGAGCCCTCATCTGGCATTCTCAACATGCTGTAAAGAAAACATAACCGTTTCCACGGCATCTTTTCTGCATCACGTGCTGCCCCCTGCGTGCTGGAGACACCCGTTCCCTCTCATGCCATGCCGGGCTTTTCCAGCCCAGAGAGCACGTTTCCAGCAGAAAGCCCCCCGCCGAGAAGTGCAAGTGTATGAACGGCAACAACAGGCCGACCGGAGCAAACGGCCCACAGATGCCGCCGCACGTCTCAGGAGCTGGAGTGGGAAAATGGCGTGAACGCAGACTGGGAGGCCGAGATTTCCCATCCACTAAAGGCAGATGGCCGCCCCAGATTTGAGTTACTAAACCAAAATGGAGCTGAGTTCGATATTTTTTTGGTGCAACAGTCAAATGCTTTTTTTCTGGTGAGCGACGGGCTTTGGGGGGCTGTGGACTTTGAGCTAGCATCTAGCCTGAGGGTGAAGAAAACTGGCACTCAGAGGGTTTCCAGCAGGCATCAGCAAAGCAAACGTCCAGCTAAGGCTGTCAGAGGGAGAAAACACGCACTCATTTATTCATCAGATCTAAACAACCGAACTTCCCTTTTTTTCGTGCTTTTCCCAGGCTGAAAAATGAGTGGTTACAGATCTTTTAACATGGTGCAGCATGTTGCCCAAATCCCTGTTTCTATTTGTTTAAGAAGGGCCTCCTGAGAGGCCGGACGGCTAGCCAGACCACGGGAGGCGGCACCCAGCTGTGGTGCCATGGGGGGGGGCGTTTTCCGGCCAAACCCCGGCTCATTTCCCTCAATGTTCCGTACTTTGTTTGGTCTCGCTTGGGCGCTCGGGGAAGGGGCCGAGGGTCTCCCTGGTAACTGAACAGATGCTGCCAAGCAGACAAACCTTATCCCACGCAACACACACACACACACACACACACACACGCGTTCCATATCCTCCGCTGTGTGAGGCTCACCCCTCAGTTTGGCCCAGGGGAGGCCCAGTGGACCAGAGAAGCCTCCGTGTTTCATGCACTGTTAGGCTGGCTAAGGGCCCTCTATGACTGACTCCTGCCAGCGGATAACTCTGCAGGTTCATGAATATCTCAACACCCGGGAAATGGTAGATGTCAAAACAAATTGAGGATTTATCATCCGAACGGAGCCAGATTGGTTCATTTGTTGCTCCCGATGCTGATTTGGGGGAAAAGGTCGGGAGAGGCGGTTGCTATGGCGAGCAGAGATTCAAAAACACGTTCTGAGGCCGAGTTGGTCGGGGGTGCACGCCGAGATCCCCGTCATCCTCTCCGTTATGCCTTTTGGCTTCAAGGTTGGATTGTCTCATCTTGGGCCCCAACTAAAAAAGCCATCTCACGGTTTTTGCCACTAAATGATACTACCCAGAAACATTACTTATACTAACACGACACCCAGCTCGTTCTCAGCTAAGGCCCCATTTTTCTCAGCCTCACTGAAGCAAATCAAATTTACATGATAAAGATGTATCTATTTACGAGCCTCTGTCCATGCAGCGCTTTAGCAAACAACAATATTCTCTGTGGCTTTTGTGCCTCACAACCAAGACACCTGAACGCCATCATCTCATTACAAATACTCAGTTTTTAACGGCTCATTATGGTCGGCGGCCCTTTTCCGAGCCGCTTATGGGCACTAAAGAATCATGGCCCAGCAGAAAAAAAACTCAATTTTGTTTAAGGGACAAGCCAAAGGCTAATTTCTTTGCCTAATATGAGAATAACCAAAAGCGTTATAGCCCCACTGTGCTCCTATATGGCATTAGGCTTGTTTGTACTGCAATAATGATTCAATCTAGTTTAAATGAACCCCAGTAATTAGGCACTACAGTAATTATAGGTAATTACTGCATTCATGCGGACTTGAAAATCCCAAACTGATTAATGTCGAGATATCAACTTGCCTCCGCGTCCGTGTCATATTTAGAGGTCTCCGTCTTTTTCCCGGGATGGGTTGCGGCACGTGTGACGCGGTACAAGCACCCGGGGAGCGTTTAGTCTGAGGGGACTGGAAATGGATGCCGGTGGAAAAAAGAGAGATGGAGACAGGGCGGGAGAATGAGGACACGAGGGCTCCGATCAATATTCAAACTGCAAAATGAATCCGACTGGAGCGAGAGCTTCTCATCAAATGGGAAAAGAAATTGGATATGAAAGATGACCTGCCATAAAATCCGATTTCCCACAATGCCATCTGTCAGACAGCGGCCGGGGAATAATGACAACGGCTAATGAAAGTTGAGCCCCGGTTCGGGCGGCGGTTTAAATCAGCTCCTCCACGCGATGTGCTGACTCAGCGCCCTGTCCTCTACCCAGCCCAGCAGGAAGCCACACAACAGAGGAGCAGGAAACCCCTGACATTGTTCCGTCCCGGTGCAAACGCCGAGAAAAGAGGAGAGGAGACGGAGAACATCAGCATCTGCAGCCGGCCCCAGGCTTTCCGATGATTCCCTGCTCATAGACAGACTCAGATGCTGTAAATTAGAGCAGTTTGTTCACATTAACACGTGGAACTCGCAGCATTTTGTTTCACATAATCATAAAACAGCCCGTGCAAATGCAAAATCTAAACAAAAAGTAAAAAAATGGTCACAAACTTGGTCAAAGTCCCACATGTGTCTTTTAAAAACTGTGTAAATTAGAAAAAAAGGATCCATGCATGGAAACGAAGGGAGCATGTGCAGAGATCATTTTAGGTTTTCGGTAATAATTTTGCTGCAGTTTCACATTTTTACCTTTTTCTTAAAGTCATTAGGCAAGGCAAGGCAAGTTTATTTGTATAGCACATTTCGCGTACCAGACCATTCAAAGTGCTTCACAGAGAATTTAAAAGCAGAAAAACAAGACAAGAATCAAGAAAAATAATCAAAATTAGATAAAAAGTGAAGGGTGCTGACAAAATACATTCAATTTCCATACGCACAGATCTAAATAGATCTATCTAATTAGTATCACTAGTAATTAGATATTCATATATAATTGCAATTCTCTACATTTTGGTGCTTTTCTGTCTGTTTTTCCCAGCGTAACGGCAGCTGGAACTCTGTTAGAGGAGGCTGCAGGCCCACTTACTATCAGCCAGCATCACTACAGAGCAGGTGGGGGGGGCAGAAACGGCCGACATTTGCCACTAAACGATCGCACAGAGCGCGTCGTGCTTCATGATCCGTTCTCTCCGACGTCCCAACAGAATCCAGGAGAACAAGTCTGCTGACTCGGCTGCAAACTTTGAACAATTACGCAGTAGTGAGGCGGAAACGCAGACAACAAAAAGCTCTACATCCCCCTCAGCTCTAATCACCGGAAAACCGAGTTAATGTTCAAACCCGAGCCCCTTACAGTCAACCAGCAGCTCATTCCATCGCAGAGGAAAATCTGTTCTAATAAACACCGACGTTACACTTTTTAAAACCTCTGTACTGCTTTACAACACACGCTTTGGAAGCAATAAAGCCCAATGTTGACCTTTATGTGGCCATGCAGCTGATAGTAACGGACTACGATGTATTTATAGTATTATATCCAGCAGTATTAGGATTTATGATGATTCACATCCTCAGTGTGAAAAATGGAGGTTGATTTCAAAGCTGAGCCTCGAACAGGATGCCATCTTCCGTCTTTCTCTCTGAAACAACGGCGCATTACTGTCACATTTCTGAGAACCCTGCATCATGATTTGTGATTATTCCTTTGAAACCTGACCGCATTATGCAGATTGTGGAGTGTAAAAAAAAAAAAAAAGAATGAGAAAGAGGTTTTCAGAAGCTGTCAGTCATCTTGAGTGTGATTACATGGGTGCGTGAAATCCTTTTTGTGTGTTGGCTTTGTCCCGCTGCACCATTGTTTGCTCCAACACTGAAGAGTTTGATGCATTTACAGACTCCATGATTTACAATAAGAGGCCAGTCCACATTCCAAAGGTCAAGCTGTCAGCTGTATTTCCGGGGCCCGTGTTTTGGGGGAAGGACCGGGACGGGAGTTCGCCTTAATGCGCTGCCTTTTCAATTCAGCGGGTCGGGAAAAAAAAAACCCGCCGCCTCGGGGCCCAAACTGCAACGTGCGCGTGTGTCTTATCAAAGCTGTGTATGTAAAGTTAATGGCCTCTTAAATAAAATGTCAATCCTGCCACTGCCTGGCTAGTTTTTCACCCACCCAAGTGCACAAATCTTTTGTCTTTTCTCTCTCAGCCATGAAAGATAGTCCCCCGCTCTGGGAAAGCTGCCCCCCCCCCCCCCCCCGTTCCCCAACTCCACAGCATCCTCTGTCAAACAGCGGATTTAGAAATTGATCCCGTTTGATCTTGCCGATTCCCATCTCCATCTCCAACCCTCAGATGGAGCCGATGGTAAAGGTGGGGGGGGGGTGGACGTCATGTGACAGGGGGTCCTGTACTTTACAGTCTCACTCAGATATACAACACCGCTTTTGAGCTGTCGGCCTAAATCACCGGGCAGCTTTTCTCCGGGCCAAAAGGGGAATTAGCAATATTGAATCAACCGTCAAATACTGAGCAACTCCGACTGTCTCTAGTTTGACCCGGTAGGAGCTCAGGAGGAGTAATTAAAGCCAACCCCGAGCAGAGATCAGGAAAGAGTCTCTCCATTAGCAGCATGGACAAAAAGGGACAAAATAACAAAAATGTTTGTGGGCGTTCTGTCTTATTCTCATCAGGTAAAGACGTTTTGAACAGCCATGCCCTCCTTTTTTCCCTACAATCATCTAAAAACAGTTTCCATGTATAGGACTGTCTCAGAAAATTAGAATATTGTGATAAAGTTCTTTATTTTCTGTAATGCAATTAAAAAACATGAAATGTCATACGTTCTGGATTCATTACAAGACCCCCTTCCCCTCATTTTTGAAGACCATAACAGCCAAATTGGGGTTTGGATGACGGTCTTTAAGCGGATTGTGTGTGTGTGTGTGTGTGGGGGTTCTGTTGGGTGTGTGTGGCCCGGTCAGCTGATAACAGCCATGTCCGTTACGCCCCGAACAGCAGTGTGACGTCGCCCGCCTGAATTTAAGCAAAAGAGAGCGTGAAAAACTCAGGGAGGGGGGACACAAGGAGGTGTGAGCTAGTCTTCGGAGACCAGCGCTCGATGAAGGAGTTATATAATGAAGAAGTATGAAATTGTATTCGTTTTGTGTCCTGGTTCTAACCCACCCGGCAGCTCCCCACTTGAAAGCGAGAGTTTGTCTGTCCTTGAGAGTAACCTGCTTGTAATGAGTGCTGTGTAATCTTCTGCAGGACTTACTTTTAATTGACAAAAGAACCATCAAAGGCAACCTCATAGCTGGGACTAAGCGTAAATCGTGTTTTAATTAAGGAGGATTCCTTTCTTCCCTGGCTGAGAAAGACTTTCCCAGCGGACTGGCTTCAAATTCCTCCGTTGCTCGACTCCAAATAGCTTAGCCGCGTGCTAATTGGAGGCTGAGCTGGCCGAACAGGAGACGACTCATTTCTTTTAAGGTGTGGGCTAAGCCCACTGCCCCAAAACACGTTTCTCTTTTCGGGAAGAGATTTTGCAAATATGACAGGAAGAGAAAAGCGGGGAGTATTGTGTCAGCAAATTGTTTGTGGCTCTTTTATTCTCCTGCAACCTTCATTTGAATTAATTTTGGACAGAGAACTACTTCTTAAAAGTGCACATTTTTACTTTAGGCAAGCAGAACATTTTCATTTGTGATTAAATATAGAACCCCCCCTCTCCACAGCAACCCTGTGTTTCTATGTTCCTGCAGCCCTACCAGTGCTTTCCCCTCTAATCTACTTTGTTTTATCATCTGTCTCTCTTCAGCCAAAAACTAAACAGACTTTTGGTGGGTTGATTAGAAAAACTGGCAAAAAAAAAAATACAGTGGCAAGCGCAAACCTGCCCAGAGAGAGACACACACTGAGGGGATGAGTTATTGTTCCTGGGTGGATGCTCAAAACACCTCATTAGTGTTCTCAGAGTGCTTCCTCTCATGGATTTAAATCCACATGGGTCATGCATCCTCTTATTCTATTACGTTTGTGTCTTTTATTCTTTCATGAAAGGTACAAAAGCTCAGCGGTTGCATCATTTGCACAAAAAACTTATAATTTTGCATTTTCATCTCTTCAAAAAGCTTTTGACACAGCTTTTGACATGGAAAAAAGAGAGAAAAAATCTAAAGTATAGTGTAAGCGTTTGAAAATGGCATGCAGGGTTGAATGCATTCAATCTAAAAAAGCTGTTAAAATGCATGTTTATATGTGGTGCTCTGGGACTCAGCAATTCTCTGTGAAGGTTATAGGACAGAGGGAGGTCCAGATGAACACCAGAACCTCCTGCTGGGCTGTTGGTGGGTTGGAGTCAGACAGAAGAAACTACTGACATAAGATCCATGCAACTTGTTCGAATTTAGTTCAATCAGCTGCAAATAATTAACTTTCCTTCTATCAGAGAAAGAAGGTTGCATAATTAAATCCCAAATACAGTTTGTTTTAGCACCGTAAATATGGATGAACTCGCTTTTCCTGTAAATATTATAAAAATGAATGCATGCAAATGAATCAGTGCACATTAATATGATCCCCTTTAGCCTTACACCATTATCACCATGTTTTATCACTAGCACTCGGTTTTACATTTTAAACTGTACAAAAAGGACGAGATAAAGACGAAATAAAGTTCAATAAGAAAATTTTTTAAAGTTATCTTGCATGTCAGAGACAACAAACACCTTGAAACCGATATATGAATTAGCGTTGAGCTATCAGATTGCGATGGGAAGGAATACACTGGTGGCCACAACTCATCACCCACAGACAATTATCAGAGTAATTATGGTGTCATTCATACGTGGTGCGGGCGGAGGTGGTGACAATATGCCATCCGAGGGCCAGGTGGAGGAATTAAACCCACAAATCACTTAGTAGCTGCCGTCTCTGCTGGCAGGTTACACATTAGCTATAAACACAAACTCATTATGGTAGCGCCCTCCCCGGCCTATAAACGTCTGCAGCGCTCAGACGGAAAACGGTGATGAGCAGAGCCCTTACATCACCGTTTCCGGCCTGATGGGCCACGGGGGGGGCCATTCTCCCCCCCCCCCCCCCACCCCCCCCACCCCCCCCTCACCCCCCCTCAGCATCTGTGTGGGTTCCCGTGAAACGGCTGAACCGGCAGCTGCGGCGGCCTGAGAATGATTCGATTAGGAGTCCCCGTGGACCCCACACTGCTGCAGAGGACTGTCTGGGAGGTGGGGGGGCGTTGGGGGACATTGGGGGGGGGGGGGGCAGAGGCCTGTGCTGGTGATCTGTCAATAATAAAAAGCCAACAGGACAAATTCTTGACATTTACGTGGAGGTTTTCGGCGTCTAGCTGCTCGTGTGGCGTTAATCTGACGGAGAAGCCAGCCCCTTTGTGTGTGTGTGTGTGTGTGTGTGTGTGTGTGTGTGTGTGTGTATGTGTTTGTGTGTGTGCGTGTGTGTGTGTGTGTCCCGTTGCCAGGTCGCATTCTCGTTCCCTGCGAATCCCAAGCATCGCATCAGTTGGCAAACAGTCTGCTGCTGTCGGCCTGCAGCTGGCAAACCCGTATGAGTCACGGGAGCAAAACACTGAGTCACCGTGGGTTTAGGTGTGGGGGGGGGCGTGCCCTCTGGTGACCGTCCCGGTCTTTAGCTTCAGCAGGCCGACCGTGAGGCCGGGCACAACTTTAACTGCTCACAGAGAACAAATGTGGCTTCAATGCATAGACGGCTTTCATGGTTAACAGTAACGTATAAACTTAAATTAAGACTTCTCTTATTTATATGGAATGTTTTCTTTAAAAAACAGCCCTCATTTTTTGCTGAACACTTAGTCCTTGTTGAACAAAATCATAATTACTTAACTCATTCGCTGCCAAAGACGTCTATAGACGTCTTTTATGTTTTTCAATGCGAGTGGCCTGGGGGACGATCGGCGAAAGTTTTTCCGTAAATATCGGCTTCTAGACAGAGTATGGACTAACAAATTTACCCTCTAGGTAGCTGTGCCACTTTTGATGGGAGATTAGCATAGATTCTAAGCAAATAAAAACAAACGCAATGGTTCGCTATGAGAGAAATGGCGCCGGTGAGACGCACGTCGAGGAAGAACGGAATAAGGTAGAAACAAAATGTTTTTTCCTGATGATAGAAGAGAGTCTACTCTTTCTTTTGGTGTGTTCGGTGTTTACATAGTCATAGCACAAACTATTCTGTGGCTCTTGAAAAATCAGTCAAAATTCTCCAAAAACTCTGGCAGTATGGGACTCTGTTCTGAAAATGGCTGGCAGTCAATGAGTTAAGAAGGCGGGCACGAGGTGGAGACTTTAGACTCCCTCGACCCAGAACAAACTATCTAAAATCCACAGTGCATTATAGATTATTATTATGTCACTGGAACCAAATGCCAATAACCACATGAAGAGTTCAGAACAGAACAAGCTTAAAAAAGATACTGTCTTCAGAACTACTGCAGATGATATGATGAACTGACCTGTGCATGTATGTTGTATACTTCTACTCTTTTTCATGTTCTTATTATTTCCTAATGTGTTTTTTTAAAAATGTTTTTTTCATAATGTAATGTAATTTCTTCATGTGAGGACCCCAGGAAGACTAGTGGCCATTTATTTGGCAGCTAATGGGGATCCTAATAAAACTAAACTAAACTAAACTGTACCTGGCTTTACTGAGAGCTCATACGCGTCAGGAAAAGCACACACGACACACACGCCGCTAATGAATGGCACTGCTAATTACCCCCCCCTTCTCCCTCAACACAGGATCACAGAGTGTGGGTCGGTGTTCCTCGTTGTGGAGGGCAGCCTATTCACCAGAGACGCCCCCCCAGCCCAAATCACCAAGAAGCCGGCGAGCAGCCCGCCTGATTAGAGCTGATTACTCTCTAATTGGACTTCTCCAAAACACGATGACCTCTGCTTTGTTTATTGATGGCTTTAATCACAGCCTGGGCAGAATTAGAAATCCCACCTGAATTCATTCTTTTCTCATTATGTTTGGAGGCTGTGGAACTTGCCCGCCGCCCCCTCCTCGACCCTTTTGCCACCCTGACACCACTTATGCAAAATGCTGAGCAGAACAGTGGATTTTTTTTTCGTTTTTCTGCTGCTGAGTGGGTTTGACCGTCCTCCACCTTCCGGATTGGTCAAACACTTTACTGCTGAGGAGGAAAGAATGGCTCTGATTTCACTTTCCGTTCCCCCGTGAAGCTTCTGAAAATGCAATATTTCATATTACTGGAGCTCATAATTACCTAATCAGCATTTCTTGTACTCAGAATCCTTGTATTTCACGCCAGGATTTCCTGAAACCGCTCAGATTTGTATAGAATTAATGGAAACTCGGTGCCAATAAAAAAAAAATAATAGGGAAGAAAACGGACACAAGCCGGCTGCCTGAGCCGAAACAGACTAATTGGACTCTTTCATGTTCTTCCCATGCTTGCACCATCCGGTGAAGGATTTGGAGGTGAACATGAGATCGGATAAGATTGAGAATGGTTTTTAAAGTGAGAAGACGAGTGATAACACTGTAGATTTGAACAATCTGAGTCTGAGCTTCAAACAGGAAGGCGAGCAGATGGAAGAAGAAGTAGAGGGATTCACTGATAGGCAGCAAGGAAGCAACAGAGAACCCAACGGGGAGCTTTAAAGGCTGGGAGAGCTCCATTAGTGGACGGGGACGGAGACACAAACTCCCCCCACAACCCCAGAGTGTGTTGTCAGAACAGGGAGCAGACACATGCAACGTTCGTCACACATGTGAGTCGTCTTTCCTTCGTTTTACAGCCGGGTTAAGTCAGTCCATCGCTCTGATCCTCCGTGCTGGTAATTATTCCACTTTGGTCTTCTGTGTTGACAGTTTATTAGGAGATAATTAAACCGATATGACAGTTAATATGCAATTAATACAACTATTTTAGCATAAAATGACACCAAATTCAATAATGATAATTAAAACAATGACCGTAATTATTAAAGATTGTGTAAATGTCGGGGGGGGGGATTATCTCAGCGGTGGAGCATTTGACTGCAGATCAAAGGTCCCCAGTTCAACTCTCAGCTTTGATAAAAGCATCTGCCAAGCGCATTAACATGACATAAATGTTAAGAAATAAGGAATCTTCACCGGTGGGTTATAAATACGAGCCGATGTGGACATCCTTATAGAGATAATAAATAAAAAGACACCTAAGGATTCAATAAAATCCAACCAAAAGAGGAGCAGATGGCTCAAAATCAAATGGTAATTTCTACATTTTCATACTATTACACCAACAGTTAATACTGTATTTTTGAGCTTTATTTGATTTAGAAGTGGGCTCTTTCCAGCTGCTATTCAGAACCACAGCAGAGATATTTTGCTGTTATTTTGGAACCCGAATGGTCAAAAGTACTATGGACCCTCTTAGATACCTTACAGGCAGCTATGTTGAAACGTTTACAGAGAAGCTGACATTTGGGTTTTTTCCTCTCTGTGTTCTGAGGATTCAGGCTGCCGTCGCGTCACTCGCTTAAAAACAAAGCGTATCAGCCCTCACAAGCGCTGCCGTGGCAGCATCTGGTCTTCTATTAACACGGACAGAGTTAAACATGCGAGCGGCAGCTGATATAAATACGTTACGGGGAGCTTAATGGAACATGTCCCTGCTGCTTTCTAATCTGAGGACATTTTCCATTAGCCTAATTGCAAAATAGCAACATTCAGAATGCCACGGAATGCTTAATGGTTATGGGTCTTTGCTGCTGAAATATCAGTTCTCTCCTGACACTCCACTGTGCACCCCAAAACACTTAAGGCTCCATTAAGGACACCAGGCACACACCCAGAGGATGCAGCTCTGGGAAATGATGCTAGGCTCTAATGGTTAGTGGCCCTGGTTAGGAACTTTAACATGCTAGTTCGGTCGGAAAAGGAGTTTAAACAGCAATCAAATGAGCTGAAATGAACACTTTCTTCCTCTAGACGTGCTGGCCCGGGTCCTGGGGCCTTAAAGATCTCGGGCTGGTGAAAGTGAGCCTGAACATTTCTGATGATGCATCCTCTGAGTGGTCAAAAGAGGCAGACTGCAGCTCCTATGAGACAGTTTGCTTCGTATTGTGCAAAAACTAAAACATTTAACCCACAGCTTCCAATTACACGTCTATTCAGGAGAGACTTCTCCCCCCCCCCGCCATTCACAGCTCTCCCATAGCGGCCGTCTGTCCCATTCTTCAGCATCCTTCAGATGACAATGCAGCCCGGCTAAAGTGGTCCACAGATCAGAATTTCATGCTCGGTTTTTGGGTGAGCGGCGCAGCTGAGTGCAGCACCCAAAGAGCCGGGCTGACAATAATTGCAGTAAAAAGTGGTAAATGGCTCACAATTGCCTCTTTTACACTCTGCACCCTGTGATCAAACGGCCTGTGAGGGCTGTGGAGGTTTTCTACGGTGCAGTTTTAACGGCGGCCTCACACACATTTTGGCTCTTTGAAAAGGCAGAAAGCTTCCAGTCTGACTTTTAATCAAACGTCCTCCTCCTCACCCATTTTCTCTCCTCGTCTCACATATGTGAAATGGCGGTAAAACAAGCACGGCGGCGAGATAATCTCTGGCTGCTGCACCCGGCCCGAATGACAGTGATGTTTTAATACTGCAAACACACCACAGCTCGGTTAACTCCCCCCTGACAGGCCGAAAGCAAACGGCATAATAGCCTATGTAAAACCCGCTCGATTAAATGAAGGGAGCGTGGTGCCTGATAGCCTTCATCAGCACTAAAGCTCTTCATTAATCTCCATCCACAAGGTCAAGAAGTTCCCCAGTACAAGACAAATGAATTAGAGCTGGGCTTTCAAGAAGTGAACTGTGTGTGATGGACTCCGTTTTTTGGGAGCTTTGCCCTTTCAGTGAGCCGCCTTCGGAGGCAATTTAAGAATAATAAATAAATTCTGCAAAGCCTCAGACCTTCAGGGCTGGTCACGGGCAAACGTTTCGTGTGCACACATGGCCTTGAAACACATCCGTTTTGCCACCAAACTGGGCTTCCACTCAGAAGTGGAGGTCGGCCTCCGAGCCAGGATTTAGCGCCCACACAAACAAATCAAAAAAGCATTTAGGGCCGATCTGGACTCCTTCCTGAACTGCTATCCGCCTCCTGACACAAAGCCAGGATGTCACGTCTGGGGGAATGTCTGGTGTCTCGTCATGTGTTGATCACCTATTGTGTTCACCTGGGGTTCCCCTCCCTCATGTGTTTAAATAGTCCTCGTTTCCCATGTCTTGTGCCAGTGCGTTTTTCGTCTTTTGTCTGTCTGTTTTCGTCACCCCGAGTCAGGTTTGATTTTGCCACAGCCATGCCACAGTCTTATTTACTTTGTACCATAGCCATGCTTTTGTCATAGCCTTGTTTTGCCACAGTCTTGTTAACCTTGTTTTGCCATAGTCTTGTTTTGATACTTTTGCCACAGCCATGTTTATCTTGCTTTGCTACTTTGATCATAGTTTTCTCACAGCCTTGTTTTGAACTTTGTCACCATCCACTCCATGAGTGAGTTTTTTGTCGCAATAAACCCTGTTTTCTGAATCTCCGCGACTGAGTCCTCCCTCCAAGATCCACCCCCCTGACACAGGAGAAACGCGGGCCTCAGTTACCTTTCATCTCCATGGTCCCCCAAACTGTGTGTGCCATCAGTTTTAATTCCCCAACAGAGGAGGAGGCGAGAGTCAAACTAATAATAGTTTTGGTTTATCAGAAGGTCCAGGGCAGCTGCAGGGCACGCCGTCCTGAAATCGGCAGCGCATTAGATTAATAAAGCCTCCTCCATCTGCTGAATTAGTTTTTAAGCCATCACATGTTTCCCAGAAGTCAAAGGAATTGGTGCTGGATTACAACTCATTTCTATATTTTATATGAGTTTTTTTAGGACGAAACTATTAAATATATTGGACATATCCTGTGAATAAGTCTCAGATTTGGTAATCTGTTTTCAGAAAGACAACAGAAAACCTTTTAAACACTGACCTGTTTCCCTCCAGTTAGCATGAGTAGGCATCTGGTGTTGATCTCTGATGTCCAGGTCTGGTTCTTCAGGTTTTGGATGTTTATCTGCTTAAGCGCACCAGATTCACATTACATGCTTCTCTTAAGAGATTCTAAAGGCCCACACAAGGCCGTTGCATTGATTTGAATCAAATAGATTCCTTTAGTTGTTTCCTAATTGTGATGGTCGGCTCTGTCTGAGCTTCACCTGTTTTCAGGCCTGTGAACATGTGAGTGGAAATATATATAAGGACGAGTTATGAAAAAGTAACAGGGTTTGACTTTGGCTAATAACATGCCGATGGTCGCATTCAGTCGTCTTGTCTCCCTTAAGGTGCCATTTAACTCCGGTTTGTCCTGGTTCTCGGGCAACATAGCCCACAAAACAGATTATTCCACTGAGAAATTACAAGGTCATGAATAGCAAACAAGTCTGTAACGAAGAGCCTGCTGTGGGCTCCCCAGGCACACTCTTTCAAGAGCTATATATTCATCTTCAGAGACATCAAATCTCACAAAATTTAACATTTAAACTCATTCGTTCAGAAAGCAGCCACCTATCTGACGCACATCCACTCTGTAGGACCAGAAATAGAGTCTGAAACAAGAAGGCTGTTTGAATTTTGAGGAATAGGGGCAGCCCTGATGCAGGCTTAAAAAAAGTGGTCCAGATCTGTATCATCTGTCCCCTAGAAATTGAAAATCGAAAAGCCTGAGCCATTTCAATGAGGGCAGCCGCAGTAATGGAGGCAGAAACCTGGTCAAGGTCAACGAGGAAACGTCCACCTTTCAGGAAATCTCGGAAAAACCTCTGCGAACCAATCTCAGAGCCCGCACACCCCAACGCCGCGGTCTGAGGCCGGCGCCGCAGCAATGCGACGCCTTCCACATTTACTAAATGAGAAACATCATTTGTTCTGGTGCAGCTGCCTGCGGGGCGTGGGATGCTCGGCACCCCATAGCTAAAAATCATTACCAGCCTATATGTGTGTGTTAGTGCCCAGTGGGAGGGACGCGGATGCATGTTTGTTCCGAGCGCCGACAACACTGTTGTATTACAAGCGCGCACATCAAAGAGGAAAACACCAGAACCACTGGAAAACACTTTGATCATTAGCAAAAATTAGCACGGTGAAAAATTGTTTTGATTAAAGGGACCGCGAGGCGGCTCAATATGGCTTCAGAACTCAGATGGAGAGATTCTCTGATCCTGTGGAAAGCAGGGAGGCGTCTGTGGGGGGAGATGGACAGCTTTCTGAAACCGAGCAGCCCAGAGAAGAGTTCCTGAGCTCAAAGGGGGGAAAAAATCTCCCACAGAGCACCCGACAACCTTTCTTTATTGTCCCAACAACCGGTGGCATGTCACACCTGAGTGTGGTTCTTAGCCTTGACACCTCACATGCTGGCCGGGTGCCCTGTGGTGGTTAACTCCACAGTCCACAACCAGACCGGTGACACTCGCAAGCTAGTTCCAAACCCTCTGCAACGACGAGCTCCAATTTGCTCGAATGAGAGGACAAAATACAAGTTAAAACTTCCTAGATTCATTTACTCATTGACTGACAGAGTTTTTTGAGCATTTTGACTGATTTTTCAAGAGCTACAGAATAGTTTGTGCTATGACTATGTAAACACCGAACACACCAAAAGAAAGAGTAGACTCTCTTCTTTCATCAGGAAAAAATTTTAATTTCTACCTTATTCCGTTCTTCCTCGACTTGCGTCTCACCGGCGACATGTTCTCTCATAGCGAACCGTTAAGTTTTTTTTTTTTGCCTACGGTCTATGCTAATCTCCCATCAAAAGTGGCACTGCCACTGAGAGGGTCAATTTGTTACTACATACTCTGTCTAGAAGCCTGATATTTACGGACAAGCTTTAGCAGATCGTCCCCCAGCCACTCTCGTTGAAAAACATAAAAGACGTCTATAGACGTTTTCGGCAGCCAATGAGTTAAATGTGTAGATATTAGTCTACAGTCCATTTCAGAAGGCCATTGTGCAGATCCAGTGTGATTCCACATTAAAATGTTCCATCACTGGCTGCTTCTCAGGACCATTCAGCTCCATTTCTGTGCCTCTCACGCGGTAAAAAGTCTTCGGGATCATTGACGAATTCTGCTTACGACTAGCGAACAGCAAAAGCGTCCGGCCCAACGTGTGAATCTTATCGAGTAGGTGCCAGCTTTGCTAGCTCAAACAGGCTTTGGCTGTTGCCCTTCACCTGACTGAGCACGGCCTGCGTGATGGGATCAGAGCTGGCAGCTGTAGAATGGGTTCTGCCATCTGAGCTCATGAGCATGTTCCCCGTGGACGCGGGATTAGCATGTGTAGTCCACGCGGAACAGGAGCCCATGTTTAACAGGACAAAATGCTTTTGTTTGGTGAAAATTAGCCAGGAGACTGTCAACTGTTTTGGTCTCATTCACCGACTTATGCTCCATTAAACTGGGTCTTGATGCAGTGGATGGGGTTCCAGTGCAGCTATTCTACTGCTACCTTGAGAAAAACACATTTTACATCAATATTTTATAGAACACTATATTTCCTGTTTACTAGCAACAAAACAAGTTTTACTTACAACCTAAATATGAAAGGACGAAAAATACATTCATAACCTGAATACCCTGAAGTATTAATAATAAAACTTATAATAACCCATGAAGAAATTTACAGAAAATCTCACTATTTCTTCAAAATTTGAAGTTTTATGGTATGTATTTCCAGATAAAGCATTTATTTCAGTTTGTGGGCAATAACAGTGTCTCTCTTTGACTTTTGAGGTTTGATTCAGACCTCAGAAGTACCAATTAAAGTAAGTTATGGCTCTTTTGATAAAGGCCCCTAAAGGCTCTCTATACATCCCCTCTATGCCAGATGTGAATGAGGAAAAAGAGCTCATCATAAACTCTGTTGATCATTAAAGCATGAATAAAAAATGACAAAAAAAATACTTCTTTGTTGTTCCTCGAGCAGCAAAAAAAGTGAACACTGCAAATATAATGTATATATACTATAAATGTCGGCGTGCAAAAGACGGAAGTCTTTATCTAGAAGCTGGAAAGGACTTTATTTGGCCATCGGCTCCGAGCACCAGAAGATAGCTCTGGAAATTGGAGCGTATAAAAGCTGTCCAGTGGGAGCGGCATCAATGTGCTTCCTGGCCAACTTCATACAGCCCGAGTGTGCACCGTGCACGCCGGAACAGGTGCACACACAGAGCGTGTGTGGCTTGTGTCCGTGTGTGTGTGTGTGTGTGTGTGTGTGTGTGTGGGGCGGGGTGGTGGTGAAAGCATCTGGAGAATTATCCCAAACCCCCCCTCCCCTTGTTGTTTCTGTCTCTGCCTCTTCTTCTCAGTTCTGCTCCCCCCCTTTCGTTCCTTCTCATGGTTTGATTTGAAGCAGAACTCAATTCCTCAATTCCACACCCTGAGAGCTGATGATAAGGGCCCCGCTCGCTGCAGCGGGCCCCAGAGAAGGCGCAGTGTGCTGCAGAATGGCGGAAAATCGAATTTCTCAAGACAATGAGGTCCATTTGTAGAGTTAAGCCACATAAAAGACCCATATTTAACCAGCCACTGTTTGAGCTGCCACTTCCCCATTCGCTATTGTTGACGACAGAGAAATACAAGCTTATTTAAGAGAAAGAAAAGTTGTGAAATAGTGTTTTGGCCTCATTATAGCAGAGAAACCAGCTGGTCTGATTTAGGGCTTTCTTACTATTTCTATACGTTTCTGTGTGCCATTGTGGTCGACTGAAGAATGGACCCCCAAATGGAAACTACACTTGTGATATATGGAAAGGACAATGATGCTAATTGATAACATTTTCAACTCAATGCCGCGTAATGAGCCCAAATGGAAGTCGCACTCGGGCGTTTGCCCACGTGTGCTCGCTGGAGCGGACCGCCATTATTTCCAGTTGCTCCTCGTTATCGGGGCCGTGCGTCCCATTGATTCCCTCATCGCTGGGCTAAATGGAACCGGCCGCGGTGAAGGATTTCCACCCGACCACCAAATAAAGGTGTCGCTGTTGTGAATGTGTCCCTGTGTTTGCAATCCACTCGCACGCACTTGACCACAGTCTCTAAAAAGAGTCATTTTACACATCCCTCCCACTTGTGATTCCTTTCTCTGCCCAGGTCATATCACATGAGATGCTAACAGTTTGGCATTGACAGTTCAAACCCAATCCACGAAGGCTGGGAGTTCGACTATCCACAGAGCTCATCCACCGATGTCCTAAATAGCGGAGGAATATTATACCTATACCCAAAGTACCCAAACTTTAAGAAAACATTGAAATATGTAATGTATAACCAGATATAAGCTAAAGAACAGAGGATAACCGTAAAGGAAAACAACTACATAAAGCTGAGGATGTCTTTCCTTCATTGTGCAAAAGTGAGTACATGAACAACAAAGGATCCACAAACTCCAGCTGAGACACTTATAACAGTGTTTATAGCAGTGTTTTTCAACCTTTCTTGACCCAAGGCACATTTTTTAATTGAAAAAATCACGAGGCACACCACCAACCAAAAATGTCAAACAAATCTGTAGCCGCCTATAGTAACACTATAGTTATTCTTATCTTATCTTAAGTGTCTTGAATAGGAATCAAATAAACACAAAAATGTGTTTATCATATTTTATATTTCTTCTTTCAAATTGCTCTTAACATGTCCACTTCAATATACAAAATTATATACAGAATCTAGTCATAAGGAATTATTACATGATTACGCCACCAGTCACTAGAACAGCACGGACACTCAAAAATTATTTGCAGATAATTAATTCCTTATGAAAAGTCTTTTTAGACCAATTAGGTGAAATAGGATGATTTTCTACGGCACACCTGACCATCACTCGCGGCACACTAGTGTACCGAGGCACAGTGGTTGATAAACACTGGTTTAGAAGCCCCTAGACCGCCATCCACGAGCCTCTCTATTCGCCACTGCCTCTGACGGGCGACGGGATCCAGACTGCCTTTGCGTGAAGGGAACACAGACCTGATCAGGAAGCCCTGTTCTATATTTCTTGTGGCTCAGATGGCCAATTTCCTTCCGTTTTCTCTTAAAGTCTCTGCAGTTTATTTGTTGCTCTGGGATGTTTGGGAGCAGACCCGATGACTTATGTGCCTCTGGCTGGGCCAATCGCAGGAAAGGTTGCCCTTTTATTGGCATTGATTGGAACATTACGCTGTGCATTGTTGCTAGATTATTACATTAACTGCTGTGGTTTAATCACATTACGAATGCGACGGAAGAGAAAAAGTCTGTCAAACACGTGCAGATATATAGATCCCAGCTTCAGCTCGGCTTTTGTGCTCACTCGGTTTATCTGGTGGGCAGCCAGGCACCTAAAGGAACTCTGGAAGTCTGCAGACTTCACTGACAAATGGATTTCTATGATTTATGTTGTTTCTGTGTCCTCGATGACTGGAGCTCTACACCACAGGACTCTGGTTTCAACCTTTTGTTTGGAGCACTCGGCTTTCTGCTAAAAAGAATAATGAAAAATACCTTGTTTCTAAACTAAATTCCTTCTGGTGAAGATCCACCTCAAGCTCTCATAACACCTTGAGCCTTAGAATAATATCTAAGGGGAAATGCAGCTCATTTTCCAAAGTAAAACTCCACTCCACCATTTTACAGACCATTCTTATGACTTGTGCCATTCATTCTTCTTTCATGAGAGCGACACGTTTTAAAAGGCTGTAATCTGCACTATTGCCCCAAAAATTATCATCATTAATATGATCATTTTGGCCCCAGATTAAAGATCCTCTGAGACCTGGTGCACAGAAGAGCTACTGGGATGGAGTCACATCAAAATCAGTCTAAATAGAAAATCTATACATGTAAAAAAGTCACAGTTCAGGATTGTAGGAGAACAGAAAAACTGCAGCTGCTGTAAAAAGCCCAAATAGGCCTATGTGGGGACAAATCAAACCATTTAGCAGAACTGTTATCTGAGCCTTAAAAAAGTGATTGATTACAATGATTAAAACTAAACTAAACCAAAAGACAACGCCACCCCCCCCCCCAAAAAAAAGATTAAAAAACTAAAAATCGACCTAAACCAGGATTTTGGAGTAAATAAATCCTGCTTTCTTTAATAGGGTCCTGAGTATCTTGGCTGTGTATCTAAAATATTAGGGGCTGAAAACCCCAGAAACTGTCTGGGCCAAAGGGAGGGGGTCCGATGACCCGCTTTAGAAAGGCACCCTCACAGTTTGACAAGAAATTGTGCCGAGTCAGTCTCCATAAAAGCCAGAGTTCTGGAGTCTGCTCCAGAGGTTAATTGACCCCGGGCAGACCACTGACACTCAGTGACCAACCCGGCCCCTCTCTGAGTCTGCACCTTTTTACTCCCCCCTGAACCAGAGGCTTTTAACTCTTTTTTACCCCCCCCCCCCCATCCCGGACTTCTCCGTCTCAGTTGGCTCCCATTTTTTGCTTTTCTCTCGGTTTATCTGTTCCGCTTGCACTTTTGGCACCTGGGGGAGACGTGCTGAGGTCTGCTGTCAGGTATCCAGCGGTTCACAGAGGGCCCCCCCCCCCCCCCGCCCCCGCCCTCATTAGTGCTGCTCTGGATGAGTCTGTTTTCATGGTGATCATAGCCAGACCACAGCAGGTGTCAGTTCACAGAGCGTACGGGACACACATACCTGACTAAACCTTTTAATAAGAAGGTGATGGGTGAGCTTTAATATTTAAGACGTCCAACAGCTGGATGGGAATGAGTAAGCAAGATTAAACGCTTTGCTACAGAACATAAGAAGCTTTCTGTCATAATCATGGACAGAAAGAAGAATTAAATTAAATATAAAAAAGGCAGCTAATGTTTAAATTTCCCTTTAAACCATCTACCACAGGTTCGGCAAGCATCAAATCCACAAATGCACAAGCCTCCAGCGTGCACATGGCAGCAGCACCCATGGTTTCCTTCTTGGCAGTTTAAGAATTTCAAAAAGCCTCATTCTCCGCTGTGATAATTACCCATGCTGCTCTCCGATGGCACATTTGCATAATCATCATCAGCCATTCGCAGAGGACACACAAAGGATTATAATGAGGCAACAGAGAAACGAGGAGCATTTTCGTGGACGCGCGGTGAGAGGGGAAGTCATTGTCGCCTGATTTCGACACAAAACGGGAAGAAAGATGTTGTGATCAGGAGCTGAGAGGGAAGGGAATCACGAAAAACGCGTTGGCCGGCCGTCCTCAGGTCTTCAGGTGGCAAAATGAGGGTGCGGGGCATTCTGTGAGGAGTTTATGCAGAGGTGAGCCAGAGAGACAGGCAGAAGGAGGAAAAAAATCCCCCTTTTCGGCGTGGAAACCTGCTGCTGCACCACGGCAGGAGCTGTCATCCAGACCGGCTCTGAACCCACAGCTACTTCTGCGCTCCTTTGTTGTTCCTGCGACAGCACGAGGGCTCCGGCAAAGCGGCAGCCTGCGAAAATGTAAATTACAAATGATGTTTGCACTCAACTCTCACCGCCAACATGGGGAGCTTTTGACCTAAATGACAGTCGCTGCAGACTTTACATAAATATTCTGTTTCCTCGCGAACACGTAACACGATTCCAGGAATTAGCGGCATTAATGAGGGAATACAGTAGAAGGAGCCATTTATAGAAGCAGGAGAGACGGGAGGATGTTTTTCCTCCTCTCCAGCTGTGTGCAGGGGCACAGGTGTGTTTTCTTCTCTCTTGGGGTTACTGGATCTTATATAGCCTTTTAATGAAAGGTTCAACACGGCAGCTTTTTAGTGCAGGCATGGCTGGATTAGCCTCCTAGGGGGCCCCGAGGCAACAGAGAGTGATGTTGGATCCAATTTACACCCACAATATATGCCAAATTTATCATTTCCTGCGGCACTCGACACTGAAACCATTAGCTGATTATTAGATTTAACAAACAGAAATTAAATGCAATCGGTTTTGTGAATGGATTTATTCTCAGAGCTCCTTCTAAAAGGAAAAGAATCATTAGAAGAGTCTCGATTTTAAAATCTGGATTTCAAGACATAATGATTTCCGTTTGATGGAGATGATAATATTCAATTAATAATATTTTTGATCTCAGAGTTTGAAAGGCAGAAGTAAAACTCTCTCATTTTATTGGCCAAAAAAAATGAATTTGGTGATGTTTATCCATTGCCATGGCAGAGGAGCATTCACAGAATGCTGCAAATGAGCCATTTCCAATAAGAAGAAAGAAGGGAGCGTTGGTCTTTACAGGGGAAATGTTTTCCTCCTCGGACAGCTGTGTGCGGGGCCACAGGTGTGCTTCCAGCCCTCCAGAGGACGCCCAATCTCATAAAGCCTCTTAAGGGGGGGTTCAACAAGTGGAGGGGCTGTTCGGACTAACAAACGTCATTATTCCGCAGCAGGGGGGGGCCTGCAGAGACCTAAAGCTGCCGGGTTTTATCAGGCGGGCTCTGAGTGATCACTGCTCATCAGAGGAAACATAGTCCAATCAGCTTTAGATAGATATCCATCAGAGGAGGAGAAGCCACCGACTGACCCAAGGACTCGCACCTCTAATTTCTGTTGTCTTCCCAGATAAAAGTGAGATATGTGAAGACCAGGAACCCAAAACCCAGTGGTGGGCTGTCAGGGCCTGCAAGGCCTTCTCTGCAGGCCTAAGAAAATATCTAAATCACAGACTGATGTTAATTATATTTCGTCCATGGATACTTAAATATCTCTAAATAGTCTGTTCGCTTCCTTTCATAGCTTTTCCCCTGGTTGCGCTGCTTCCAGACATGCATTTTCATATTAAAGCATTTAACCAATCACATTTCAGACATCCTTTGTCGCTAGGCAGGGTCAAAGTCAAAGATGTCTGCCTGGAGGCCTTCACAATCCGTTCTGCAGGCCCCCCCCCCCCCCTCAACAGAAAATACATGTCGAGTATGCTGTTGCTTTAACCAATCAGATTTTAGGTTGGTGACAGCAGGCCTTAGGCAACGTAGGCATCTCCTAACACACTGGTCCGTGTCCTAAACTTTAAGTTGTTACAAGAGTAAATCCCTGTTCAACATGAACAACAACTAAATAAGTAGATAAATAACTTTAAACTTTAATACAAAAAGCTTGATCGGGACATCCCTACTGTATTCCTACATAATAAGATGATTTCTATAACCATAAAATAGTTATTGAGGGGTGAATTGATTCAGATGGAGCACTACTGAAGGCCGAGGTGTGAAATGCACGGTCTGCCTCACCTCTCTAAAGCCTGGTGATCTTACAGTAAAACGGCCTCCTTCTGTCGCTCTCCAAAGACATAGATGCTAGTTGGAAAGAGCCTTTGTTGTGCGTTTATTTGCTGTTGTCTCTCTGCTGTATGCTCCTCACATCAGTTTGGGTGTGTTACAGCCCAGTCGACTACTGCAGCCCCCCCGGGGGAGATGTGAAACGTTTCCAACCACTCTTTGCAAATCTAATCATCAAAGGTTGTATTCCAGGTTCAAGTGCCTTTGAAGTCAAAAGCACAACACAATTACGAGTGAGAAGTCTTAAATGGATTGTAAAAAGATGCACTCAGAGGCTGGAAATTACGCGCGAGAGCGTAACCGTCTCAAAACTCAGCCTGGCGAAGAGGAAATTGTCCAATCATCCTTCAAATGTCATGAAGAAGAAAACCTCCAGAAAAGATTTAAAAAGTTGAAACTCGGGCTGCTTATGCAGAGAAATCATCAAAAAGAATGATCTTATCGACAAGTCCTGAGCATCAGGACAGCAGGCAGGATGCTGGTTTAGATACTTCATGTGAATCCAAACAGGCAGACATCAGAAAAACACTGTGGAATCAGACTTGTGATAAAAAAAAGAAAATAAGAATCAGACTTTTTAAAAAATACTATTGAAGACTGTCGTTAATAGTTTGCATAGATGGCATACTGGTCATCAGATGGTCAAATGTTTGCTTGGCTAAGCCATCCAGATGAAACGTGCACAGGCTCTTCACCGACAGCTGAGAGCTTTCAGGCACATTTTTATCTCCTATTTTTCATTTGTACAAAATATCCCGAGGAGGAGGAGTCTGTGATGCTTTCCAGGTTTGTTTGGGTGGAATCTGAGCCGCTGTACAAAGTTAATCAAATTATTATCAATATCTATAGAAGACGTGCAGTTTACTGACTGAAGGATAAGTGACCGTGCTGCTGTAATACAGGAAGTCGTTTGGGGTTAAGCAGGGGGGCTCGTCTTCCTTTCTAATGAGATATGTGAGTGGATGTGACAACGGCTTTTTGTGAATCAGCATGATAATTAGCTATGGGACTGAGTTAGCATTAGTGAGGCAAGAACTAATGGAGCTAAAACATTCGCATTCTAGTTTTTTGTTCCGATTACCACAGCGTTTACGTTCACACAAACAAAAAGGGGTCTTTTTTCATACTTTTGGCTTGAAAGTAAAGCTCACTTTTCTTATTTTTTGGCGATTTTGTTTGGAATCAATGTCACGACTCTGCTTCCACGTCCAGATCCGACTTAAGGACACGCACCTCGGATTTAAAGATTGATGCTCGACTAACGATGGGCCACAATGAGTCAATAATTCAGGAAAAGCCAAGAGCTGGGCGTGTGCAACGGCGGGTTGGAAGTATGAAAACATTAACCTTACATGTGTGGAAGCTTGCTCATGAACAAACCATGAGCTGTGCAGCTCTCCGCAGAAGCCAATTTCGCCCGGCTTTGACTTAGCGTGTAGCTGCACGCCCTTCAACTGACAGATACAAAATTGGTTATGCAAACAACAAGCGAATTATGCACCGGGCCGTGGAGTTGTGTGTGAGCAACATCTGCCCGCTGCGTCCTGCAGACGGCCGGGGAGCGCTCGCTGACGAGTACAGATCCATGATCTCCATCCCAGAGCCGTTTCCTCTAAGAAAAAACAAACAAAAAAAACCCCTAAACATTCCACTTTCTCACCGCAGTCTCCTTGCTCTCTCCATTTTCCCAGCTGCACCCTCTCGTTTCACCCCACTCCCCCCATCGAAGGAGCCTGTCACCCGCGCACCTCCCCGGTGTCATGTCTTCCCACCCTCCTCCTCCTCTCTTCCGGAGCCTGTCCGTGGCTGCCTCTCCCCCCTGGATGCTGCGGGACCCGACAGAGAAAATAGACGCCGTGGAGAAGGCTTCCGCGCGCCGAAAAGGAGAGAGAGAGGAGGGAAGATAAGACGGGAAGAGTGAAGGGGCGGGAAGGCAGAGAGCAGGAAGAGGCTGGATGCTGAGGAAGCAGAGGTGAGGATGAGGAAGAGAGGTTAGTCCCCGAGAGACGGCGTGGGGGGGGATACAGAAAGACGAGGAGAAAGAGATGAGTGATTAAGAAAACAAGATGAAGGGGGGAGCAGAGAGCGCGCAGTCGGGGCTGTGGGGATATGGAACGTCCTCCGGCTAAATTCCTCTGATCTCTGCCTCTGAGAAGACCAAAACTTTCTCCTTTGCTGGAAACTTTACAGCACCGTGCCCGGGCCTCAGCCGCGCGCCGACTATGACGAGGAATACTAATGTCCTCGGACTGGGAGACGTGGAGATTACGGCCGGACATTAACTCATTGGCTGCCAAAGACGTCTACAGACGTCTTTTATGTTTTTCAACGAGAGTGGCTGGGGGACGATCTGCTAAAGCTTGTCCGTAAATATCAGGCTTCTAGACAGAGTATGTACTAACAAATTGAAGGATACAACTTTTAAGATGTTTGAGGTGCCACTAAAGCCAAAAAATAGCATCAAAGACACTTCTCTGCTTGAACTGTATCTTTTCACAAAAAGCTTGTTTTCTCCATTTATTGGTCAAAAACCGGTGTTTTTGTTGAAACCAACCTATGTTCTACTGCTGATTACTAAAGAACGGAATAAGGTAGAAACAATTTTTTTTTCCTGATGAAAGAAGAGAGTCTACTCTTTCTTTTGGTGTGTTCGGTGTTTACATAGTCATAGCACAAACTATTCTGTGGCTCTTGAAAAATCAGTCAAAATGCTCAAAGAACTCTGGCAGTATGGGACTCTGTTCTGAAAATGGCTGGCAGTCAATGAGTTAAGTGCCTCCCTCTGATGAGGGCGTCCTTGCAGAGGCTGATGGGAAATCCACTCCGGCCCGAGCCCGACCCCTGACACTCACCACCCTTTATTGCAGTTCACTGACCTTTGATAATCCACCTCCTCCGTTCTCCCCTCTCCATATTCGACTAATGAATAAAACATCGATAAGCCACTGCTCTCTGGTCCGACACCGAAGCTCTCTGGCCTGAATATTTCAAGGCGCAGTTCAAGTGTGGTGGTAAAAAGGGGATCCTGGCGTGGTGAGGCGGGGTGGCGTCGCCTGGATGCTCTAATGGACTGCTGTGGGGAAGCCAAAGCTTCTGAGTCACTCGCCCGCAGCGGGCAGCACTTCCACAGCAGCCTGAACCTGAATCGGCCCTCAGGAGGAGCTCAGAGCTTAAAGGCCAGATCGACACGCCGGTCAGACCTCAGCGGCTCGGCTGGACGCCCAGCGGGAGGGTCAGAAGGCCACGCGATCCAGACTCAGCGGAGGAAAAACAGCCCTCCACGCCCAAAGGAACGGGAGCGTGAGGCTCATTCGAGCATCTGAGGGAATTCTTCAAGGATTTAGAAACAGAAACAATACACAGAAATATCAAATGGCAGCAAAAGCCCGAGCTGGAAGAAGCTTAAAGACGGAAGTAAGTGGGCTTCGACAAGCCACGCTCGCCCATTCACACACTCCAAAACCAGGTTTTTAATCTATACGGCGTCACAGGGTTTGGGTAAAGGTGCTTTACAGTGCGTTGCATCAGAGGCAGTGTGGGGTTTAGTGTCTTTGCCCGAGGACACCGAGAAAATGAGGAGAAGCCACAGCTTTTCTGGTCTTTTCATCCTGAGCTGGAGCAGAAATCGGGACAGGATTTTTCCACCGTCTGCTCCCTCGGATTCCGTCTGAGGTGAAAATACTGCCTTACCGATCCCACAGAAGAGTCTGGGTGCATTGCACCTGCATCATAAAGGAGGCGTGAATCGATGTGGATTTAATAAGACGAAATATGTCAATTCATGTTCCGACAGCAGTCAATTAGCCAAACAACAAACCCAACAAAACAGCTCGTTTTGAAATGGCCTTCACATCGATTCAGCCATAGTTTTTAGTTTTCTAGACTCAAGGTTGTTAGGTTTGCGTAGGTCTGAGTGTGTGCGCGCACCGTGTGGGAGGTTCAGAGAGGCGTGTGGGTTCAACTGAAGCATTATCATCACTTCAGAGGAAAAAAGTCTTCACTCATCGTCTCTCACTCATTCCGGGGCTCCACGTCTGTCTTTCTTCTTCTTCTTATATCATCATTATAGATGAGCCTGCTGCACAGAGCCACCCAGGCTAATGTGAAGTAGGTCATAATAGACTCACTCAGGGCCCAGCATGCCCATACCTGGTCTAGTTTCATCTAATCGTTCATTATTTGTCCTATTTCACGTTCGACTGTGAGCGTGGTTGTTGTTTTTAGTTTCTAGTGTGCAAAAACAAAGAGGATTCTGGTCGGTGTTAGAATCCCTCTGCAGCAAGCGGGTGACCCCAAACCCCAAAGAATGATCCTCAGTAGTAAAGAGATCAAGGCGCGTTGCAACAGATGGCGGGGCTTCCTCAGGGCCCCGTTCTCAACTTTATCAAGTCAGTCTGAGATTAAATGAAGAGACAGAAGCAAATGAGAGCTGAAATTCACAGGAGATCTGCAGTGAGTTTGCAGAGTTAACTGCTGTCCAAGTGCTTTGAAAAGCGGGCGCGTATACATTTGGGATCTGGGGGATAAGGTTTTTGAAGTTTAGAAACTATTTGTGGGTATAGTTGGGAAAACATCCTGAACTTAGACTCCGATTTAACTCAGATTCTTCCATTACATGCATCTATCACACATTTTCTTTAGAAAAAGCCAGATGGAGCACAATGATTAGACGGCGATTTCCGACTGAATGGCTATTTTTGTGAAGCCAACACATCGGAGTTGCAACCTCTGGCCAGATGTTGGACGTCAGGTTTGACTTTTGTAAAATGGGCTCCATTTAAATGGATAAGGCAAAAATGAGTCAGGTAGCTTGAGTCAGCACTGGTCAAAACAAAGTTTCCTCAGTGTTCATCTTAAAAGGAGAGTAAGTCTTGGATGGACAGATGCTGTATTTATGAGCAGCCATTTCACCTGGTGTTAAAACTCTGTTTGAAAACTCCTCCACCGGGATCATGTAAAACGCCAAATGGGGGCTCATCTTTTGGAAGGATGGTGCTCTCCATGCTGGAAAACCTCCCAGTTCATCATTGACCTTGATACAACAAAGGCACATGATATTAAATTAGATTTATTCAGTCATTTCAGTTGTTACTCGTAATTATTCCAGATTATGATGATTCAGCCTGGACAGATGAACATTTTCCGGGGTCTACATATTGTGTTTACTTATTTTTCCTATTTGTTGACACCAGTCTTCCTTCATATTACATTTGAAAGACATTATCTTGTGTCTCTCTCCTTTTGACGTCACCCGTCTTGGTGGTTTTTTCCTCCTCTTTCTGGAGCTGCTCATTAGTTCCACTCGTGTTTCTGCTAATGAAGGAGTCCTCTGTGTATTAATAGTCGTGTCTGTTGCTGAGCTCCTCGGCAGTGCATCTGTTATCTGTGCCCGTTTGACCTTTGCTCCTTCAGTCTGGTCTCCCACCATCATTTCTGGACACTCCAGCTGCCCACAGTTATTGTGTGTCACTGTCCATATCATGTCCCTATCACAATATTTGAGCAGCATTTACTTTGATTTTATCTTGCCTGAAACTACACTTCATTTGCAGTGTGTGTGTGTGGGTCATAAACTGAAAAATGCCATCAGATGATGATAAATGTTCAGATAATTAAGTATCTAATTAAAAAAGTGAATACTTAGCAATGGATATTCATTAAATATTAACATTTCTGCCAAAAACACACATTATTCATCCAAAAAACCTCACTTTAAAATCTGTCATTGGGAACAAACGTATAAAACTACACTATATGTTGTTAAATTTGGATACAGAATTTGGAGCAGATCAATTAATAATTTGTTAGATTTGTATGAAATTGTGTTTTTGGCCGATTATATACGTTTAATGACGGGAATTATAGCTCAGACGTGCACAGAAAATGTGCGTTGGGGTTGCTCTTGGGGCCTCCTAGTGGTAGCTGCTCAGTTGGCTCACGTTTCGGAACAGGAAGTGAAACAAATAAATTACAAACGTCGTGCGCTATTTGTTTTCATCCCGCCATTCATGGAGTTTGACAGGCACTTAATCTGCTCAGAACCATCTTTTGCTGAACGGGCAGCCATTCAGAGAGATGTATTGTATTCCCCAAGAGTAAATCTCATTGTTGAAGCCCTCCAGCCTGGAACTGGATTTGAGTCAGGTGAAAAAGAGGGCCGGATCTTTATTTGCTCATCTCTGTCCTCTTCTGAACATTAGGATGGGTGATATGACAGATATAATGGTGGATTTTGCATCTCATTAGCTTGTAGCATTGAGCATTTGGGTATTTTTCCCCTCTAATATGAACAATTTGCCATAAAATGTGATACAAAGATTAGTTACATCCATCTAAAAGGCATTTTAGGATTCAAATTTTTTCCGATGCAACATTAACTATTTATCGTCTTTTTATGATTTTAAACGTGACTTTTTGTATCACCACGTCCTCCATAGAAAAGGAAAACTGTTAAATCTGCCTTTGTATTTCTGCAGAAACATTGACAGTGCTGGAAACTTACATAACAGGCTCATTACGTAACATGCCATTATCTGGACTGTCATTGTAAAAAAAAGAAAGAAAACCGGCGTGGTTTCCATCAGAAAAGCTTGGGAATCGTCGTTTGAGGAGATCCTTGCATCGTCCATCACTTGTGCGTAATTACTGAGAAGGAGATCCGGCTCCTCTCACACGTCTGTGAAGGGCACTGAGCTTAATCTACATTAATGACACTCCAGGACGGGCGTCGGATGGACACGTTTGCATTAGACGGCGACCCTGTTCCAGGGACGCTGGAACAATCTGAGCAACCCCCGAGGTTGGATTCCAATTTACCTGAGATGGATGATAAATCTGAGCTATTACTAGAGTACACAGTTTAATAGAAGGAATTAAGTAATGCTGTGGGGAGCCCAGCGGAGGCAGGATGGATTAACGTCGCCCCGGGCTTCAGGCGGCCTAAATTAGGTGGGACATGCTGCATTTAGGGAGGACTGGTCAGGACCAACCCAAAGAGGAGAAAATAGCTCAACTAAAACAAACAGAAGACGGCTCTTTCTCTTCGTCCGGGTTTGCTTTTATCGGGGCTTTACGAGCTCCATCTGACAGCGAATACACAGCTCCTCAGTCCCAGTCGGATTCAGAGCAGCTCCAGAGGGCTCACGGTTGACGTCAGCGACTCTGGAGTGGGTGTTATCAGCTAAAAGTAGATGTGAAATTGGAGATAAGAGTGGAATTAAGAGAACAGTGCTGCTGTGACCTCAGCTTGCCGTAATCATCCCAGAATATTGGTCAATTACCTCCAGTTTTATAACGTTTAAAAAGAAAAAATATCAAGTTGAGATTTTTGTGTTGTAACAAACAAATAAAATGTTACACTCAATTACTTTTAAGAGCCTACAAAAAAAAATAAAAAAGAGCCTTTGTGGAGAAACTCCAGTTAAACCAGAGCTGTGAAACGGACTGAAAACCAAACAGTTTGTCGGACAATGTCAAGGCTCTTTGAATCTAATCCTGATTCAGGGTCTCAAAAGTTAGGAAATATATTAAAGGTGTCATTTTGTGCACATGAGATAAATTACAACCTGGATTTGAATGATTATGTATACTTATATAAATACAAATAATCCATTTAATAAATATCAGGTTATTTTCATGCTCACAGCCACAACAATAAAGAAGATTGCTGAAACTCCCTAATGGTCACAAATAATAGCTCAATTTATCTAAATTAAGGATGGATAGTGGTGAAGCATATTTGAGGAAATTTTAAATAACTGAACACAGTTTAAAATCAAAGAAAATACTCGTGCTTTGGGCAATTTGGACACTTTTTAAAAACTGTTTTATAGGTCAGCTGACTGTGACAATCCAGAATAGAGGTTTTGTTCTTCCCTGATGAGAGCTCCAGATGTGGAAAGAGGGATTGTGGGAGCGTGAGATATGGTTTTCATGGCAGACTTCACTCTTACCTGCCCTCAAAAGTAAAGCTTTGAAAAAAACAAGCAGCTCGGGGTGGAAATAGGTGATGAAACACCAGATGAGTTGCCTGAAATAATATACGCCATCGTAAAAACTAAAGATATTCCAACATTACGGTGATGTTTTTTGGCCGGGCAGGTTGTATACGTGACAGAAGCCACTTTATCTTACAGGGGGAGGACGTTTCTTTATGTTTTATTCAAGGACACGTTCACTTTAGACGAAAATTGCTCGCGTTATAAACAGTTGGGCAATGGAAAAGCTGCAGCAGCTCAAAGGGAACACGCAAGCACCTCGGGGTGGGTTTTCTGAGGGTTATGGATCGGCTGAGCTACACATCACAGCAGACTGTAGACGGCGGTTTTCTTTTTAAGATGGCTGTTCTTCAGAGTGAGTTACTCTTCTGGGGACTTCCTCAGACTGTCGGCGTTGAATGCAACTTAAAGCTTTCACTAAACATATAAGACAACAATAATATGAGCTGATCTTTTCCTAAGGAGACCTCAGGTTCCTGTCTCTTCTGGCTGTGTTCTTCTAAAATCAGCTAACTTTATGAATTTAAAATGACTGGTGTCAGGACACGGAGCGGGTTTACAGATGATCACCTCCTCAGCACAAAACAGATCATTTTCTTTGTGCCGGTTGTAAAAGACCAATTTATTACTGCGAAATTCAGTCAATAAATTCCTCTGCCCTCTACGGCCTTTTCTCCCTCTGCAGAACCCATCACAAAATGTCATCAAGGGACAGCTTTCAAACCTCCCCTAAACTCTACAGTAAATGAGAATGAGTTAAGCGCCTTATTTTTTTTCCAGGAACCTCTAAATAATTTTTTTCTTGGATTAAAACGGACACTTTTTTTTTGCAGGATGGATTTTTTTTCTTACCTATGAAATTTACTCTCTCATCCATCAGCCAGGCACTTTTTCAAGGGTTTAAGATTTTGCCTTGTGGCTTCATGAGGTGTGAACTTTTACAGGAAAGACCAGCAAATGGAGGTAATAGAAGGCAGTAATACGGCATCAGCTCCAGGTCTCATGTGCCACAGTCCCCAGAAGCATCCCAGAAAAGATGGAAGGGAGCCCAGAAGCTAAGAGGAGACAGTTAGTTTTAAAATGTCTTAAATTTGATTGTTGCTACTTAAAAGTGCAATAATCAGCAAAACAGCCGTAAACCACTTCATTATCCTAAAATTAGACACAAAAAGGCAAACAATTACATAAGTATATTAAAATCTGTAATATCGAGCAGCAGAAATGAGCAGATTTTCCTTTTTTTTAAGTAAAGGATGAGGCTTAAACTCTGGATAAACATTAAGGAAAGTATTGCATTCTCATCACAATGCCGAATTAACCAATGCAAAAGAACATTTGGAACAGTGGCCCAGAAACACCCCCCCTCAGAGGTCAGGCCTTATTAGCTTTAGTGTGATTATATAAACAATTCCCACATCAATATCAGTGAAAGTGGGAATCTAATCACAGCAGAAAGCCCTCTATACTCTAAACGTGTTTATTTCACAGCACTAAATTCATATTAAAGCCAAAGCTGACACTGATGGTGCTGGTCCTGGTAATATATGGAGAAAACTCCACAGCCGATCCTAAAAGAAAAACTCCACTAATCACAGCCATTCTAAACTTATCTGATGGCTTTTTTCGGCAATATTTCCTGGAAATAAGCGGCCAAACAGAAAGCCTTTTCCTCTGTTTGGATCAGCTGGTGTGTGAACACTGTAAACAACATCTGGAGCAGATTTGTTCTCAAATCTGGGCTCATCTGGACACTTAATCTCTGATTACACATTTAAACTGCTTATTTATGATTTTCCCTCTTTCTAAAGCAAACAACGTAAATACAAAACCATCTTTTTCTTAAGGGGAAATGCCCAGATGGTGGCAGAAAGGGCGAGGCTCCCTCTTTCTCTCTGAAGGAGTTTGAGTAAGATTAAAGGGATATCATCACATGGAATAACATTTGCTGCTTAAAAAACTGATTAATATTCATCATACAGGGTTAGATTTGAATATTTTGCCAACCCAAAGTTGGTAACCAGCAGAAAGATGCCTCACCCTGTCCTTTGCTGTCCAAATACTTTTGAAAATGTGAAAAACATTCATCTTAACGTCCCCGAACGCGGAAAAAAATGTACTGTCGCCGGCCAAAACGCTGCATATTTCATGGGCGTCGAAGCCAAAAACAAGATGGCTGTTTTAGATATGTCAAAAATTCAGAGGCTTCCTCTCAGCCATGAAGACATGGGAGGTTAGAGCCGACGCAGAAGGTTCAACACAGACGGCTGAGCGTGTAAGAGTGTTTCCATGTCTCTGTCAGGCCCTTTATCCACACTTGAACAACACGAGCGAGGCGTTTTTAATCCTCTGTAACATTTGTGGACTCTAAACGTCTCTGACAGAGGACAAAGCTGAAGCAGGGAGGTGTTTTGTACGTCTAATAAGCCCTGTGTGGTGGGGCTTCTTCACCATTAAAGGGAGAGAAGGCGCGTTTGGTCGTTGGGTTTTCCGTCTCCAAACCGGAGCCAAAGCGCCACTCGGCTCTTTTTTGGAGAACGGCCCCCTTAAACAAGCTGCTGGTGAAGTTTCCAGGACTCTGAGTGAGGTTGTGATTCTAAAAAAACAATGTTGGCGCATCCAAAGAGCTGACACGATGAGGAAAAGCACCTGGGACAATTTTTGTGAAACACACCGACTCCGAGGGGGCTAAATCTCAATCCTCTTTCAGGAGTGACATTTATCTCAAAGCGGTGATGAGACCGGGGCTGAAAAACAGCCTGTAAAGCGTGATGTGTGGAGTTTTGTCTCCACCGTAAATGAGCCGTCCTGTCAGAGAGCCTGTCGCGGGCAGACGGAGGAAGCGGTAAAGAGAACAAGCCCGGACAGCTCCGGAAACATCCACAGCTTCACAGACATGTGGAAACCTAATACCTCCTCTGGAAGTGGTGGAGATGTTTCGGGGGGGTGTATTTGGACAAAGACGAATGTGTTTCTAACAGATCCACAAGAAGAAAACCACACAGGAAATCAAATGATAGACCTAGCTCCCTTTTATCCCTTCCACTGAGCACTAGACTTCAATATATGAGAAATAGGTCCCTTTTACATCTACTTTACAGGTCTGAAAAACAAGTGTGAGGCATGAAGCTGCAGCCCAGCTATGAGTTTCTTCTCCAGATATCCACTAAACCGATACAAAGACACATAAGGCTGATAAATCTGGATATATCTTTAGATTTTGGGATGTGTGGGACCCCTGTCATATACTGGGCCGATAACGTCCCTTCATTGCTTCTTGTGTGAATGTACAACCGTTAATAAGACTTTACTGCTTGGTATGATATAAAAATCTACTATTTTAAAGAACAACTGCTTCATGTTTGATTGAATAATTCGACATATTTACGTTTGAACTACTTCTCTGCTCATTTGCAAGAATGCTTTCAATTTGTCTTCAGCCAAGGTCTCGACGATATACGAGAAATATTGTGAAGATGCATCGTAGTTATTTCAGGCCAAAGCTGCTGAGGCTGAAATGAAGGACAATCTAAATTTACACCCTTTGTGGATGATTTGCATCACTTATAGACAGAAAACTCAGAGAGATCAAAGGTAATTACTGCATCGATTGCTTGATTTATTGCTCAAGATTTACGATGAGCGTGGTAAAGAGTAACAGCTCTGGTGACATGATAACGTATACACCGGAGATCTATGGCCAGAGACTCCAACCGGCCCATGTCTTCCCCAACGTTCATTATGAAAGCGCTCATAATGAGCACCAAATCAGAATGGGGTATAAATTAAAGGGAGTTTTGTGCTTTTTATTAGCAGAAAATGCAAACAACAAGCTGTAAATTTCCTGACGTACGACACAGTTTAAAGCGTTCGGGGAAAAAAAGCTACAAACCAGCGCTGTTAGCTAATTTAATTTAAAATCAAAGTGCTTTTTTTCAATAGTTAAACAGCTGGAGGTCTGTTAAAAGGTCATTATCCCATTCAAAGTGTGGCAAATCTCAAATCTGTTCAGACAACCCTTATTTGACCTGAACAATGCAGAATGAACAACATAAGGAGAAAAAAAAAGATAATACTGAGAAAATCTGAGGGAGGAACTCCCTGAAAGAAGGTCTAAATAGTGTCAGAGTGTTATTTCATTCATAAAGGTCATTATTTATGAGAAAAAACACATGAATCAATAATCAGATGCAATCCCATTAAATTTAAATATTCTGGAGGAGATTAAAAAGAAAGTGGGAAAATATTTAACCAGCAAACTTCCAGAAGTCCCTGGGGATGCATAGAAATGTGCTCCTCCCGTCACTGAAGGCTCTAATCTGCAGGAAGGCGTTTTTATTAGAAAACAAACCCCAGCCAGCCTGAGGTTGCATGTGTTTGGATCGGAGCCCTTTGGGCTGACAGATGAAGCGTGTCTCCTTCTCCGGCGCTGCAGACAGCCCGGCCTGACCTCCAGGAGCATCCGTTTGTAGAACATTGTGTTAGAGATCCTCTTGGGATCTGAGACCGGAGCTCTGGAGCTAATAGGTACAGATATCCATTTTCTTTGCTGCTCGCACTTTCTCCCTCATTCCACTGCGCTGCAAAAAGTGTCCGCCTCCAAAAGGCTCTCCACTGGCTGCCAGGGTTTGCAATGGAGTCAACAGCTAGCACTGCAGTCAGAAAAGGACCCGACGTAACCGTGCCAACCAGATCGAAATGGGAAACTCTGTTGGCTTGATTTTACAAACTGAGATTCAGCAACACTTTGTTAATTTTACTGTGATGAAATCTATGCCATTATCACAGATAAATACAAATAGAGTCCGTTTCTTTATGTCTCGTCTTTTAACCGAATGGTTTTACCACCCTGGCTGCAGTCTCTGTCTGCGGTCTTCATGAAAACATGGCCGACTCTCGTCCTCTGGGAGCCAGGAGTCACCCAGATATCAGGCTGAACGTTACATTTTTCTAAACGGGAAGTCAGAAATAGAGAACAGTAGCTTCTAGATAAGATCACCCAAAGTAATTCTTCCCCCTGCCACCACTTCAGACGCTATTGCTGTTAAGATCTGTGGCTGTTTGAAGGTCTGTTAGACCACTAACCACTTTGTGTGAATGCTGCATCTTAACGACTTCACCTTTTGATAGCTGTGATGCTGAGCCCTGACTATATATACTGTATATATTACATAACCCTCCCCATCTATAGTGCACCAACAGCCACGAAACACCCCGTAATGGAAAAATGTTACATCGAAGAGTAGGGCTGCACGTCAAACCCTGGTTGTGAACACACAGCTGGATCTAAAACACATTCCTGCTCCCTTTTCAACAGACAAACGGGGCTTTTTGTCGCTTTCATGGAAAGCAGCAGGTGAAATGTGGCCTTCTGACAAAATCCCCCACGTTTACATGAATCCATCCAAAAAAATGGACACTTTGTGGCTGAGATTTGATTCCAAATTAAGATATTTTCTTTTGATAAAGTTGGGAACTATTGGAGAAGACGATGGAACTGTCTGAAAGCATCCAGGTGGTAAAACAACAAAACCCATAGATGTAGGCATGCCCTGGGATGGCGAATCTTTCAAAAACATTCTTTAGACTCTACGGGCCAGTAGACTGGACGGTCAGACAAGTCAAACCTGACCTCCGGCTCCAGGTCCACCGAAAGGGAAAGTTTCTGCTTCAGTTTGACTGTTCCGGTTCCAGGGCCGAGTCCCTGGGACTTGTTATCGCGGACACTTTTTGCAGCGTGCTGCCCCCCCCAGCAGAAAGAGCCTCAGACGAGAGCAGGCTTCTGGGAAATGACTGACGGCTCCCAGCAGCCAATCAGAGCGCGGATGCTGCGCGCATCTCGCCAGCTTCTCTCGCGCTATTGGCTGTGCTCGGGAGGGTCGGGGTTGGTGCTGATATTAATGACTGCTGAGGAGACGGAGGCGCATCTATGTGCTCCGCCTGACACTTGATCGAGGGGAGAGATGCGTCCTGAACAGCCGCTGTGAGGACGCCAGGGACGCACGAATCCGCCTTCTGACGCGCATCGAACCGCTTCTGGACTTTTTTCTTTCCCCTTGCTTTTTTCTTTCTTTCGTCTGATGAAGAATCCCATGCGTTTTCCCGCGGAGGAGAGTCGATGAACTGGTTTCTAGCTGCAGGAGACGACCACACATTGTTGACGGGCTCTATGTTGCGCGCGGGGGCTCTCTCTCGCGCTCTTTATCGGAATATAGAAACGCCACAGCTCCTCGTGCAGCGATGATTCCACCGGGTAAGTTGCCTCTGCTTATTTGGGATAAATGTTCACTGTCGTTTCGTCCGTTTCGTACGATTCCGTCCGCGCGAGGCATTTTCCAAGTTGGGGAAAAACGCCTAAATGCGCTGACTGTGGGGACGTGTTCCAGGACAGGGGGGCTTTTTAGGCTTTTCTTCTCTTAAACGGTGTGATTGTGCGTCAGGACGTGTTCCTTTGGTCAGATCAGAGGCAGGAATGGGAAAATAATCTGGCTGGTGACCGGCCTCGGACCCTCGCTGGACGTGGACACGCGCTTTTGCGCAGCCGGGCAGGATGCGCCGGAACCGGAGCGGATTCCGCCTGCGCGCGGCTAAACCGGCCAAATTAAGCACAGACGCGCGCAAGGACGCGCGTGCGCGTGTCAGATGACGGACTGGCAGCTCCGTGTCCTCGGGTCCTGCTTAGTGAGCGCGCGCACCAGACACGTCTCGAAGAAATCCACAGAATGGTGGCCACCCCCTCCCCACCAGCACCCCCCCCTCTCCCCCCCTCCTCCTCCTCCTCTTTCTCTTTCTCTCCCGTTAAAACCTTCCTGTTGCAACACAGAAGTTGCTACCTACACATGCCTCCAAAGTACATTTCACATTTCACATTTACCACACAGCACAATCCCCCCCCTCCCAACCCCCCCACCTCCCCAAACGCAGAGCAGATTGCCTTCACGGCCATTTCGGCACGTTGCATCCAGGGCTTTTACGTAATTAACGCAGCCGCTGAGAAGCATTCTCCATCAGCACTTCACCTGCTCTGAGCCGCACACCCACACGTCCAGCTGGAGGAGCAGAGCTGGGGGGGGGGGGGGGGCCCCCCCCACCCCCCC
>JABUIW010000245.1:3788911-3814559 GCA_013363375.1 Menidia beryllina | reverse complement strand
CCCCCACTGTCCAGAGCCAACGCTGGAGCAGAGGTTGAGGAATGGAGCCTGGCACGGCTCCACCAGCGGGGCAAACCGCAGCGTTTCTGCAGCTTTCACAACTTCCTTTGCATTTATTCCTTTATTCCCCCCCCCCCCCCCCCCAACACACACACACACACACACAACTCCCCTGTGGCCACTGAGGTGGAAACAGCATGGGTGATGAAATGAAATCATTTCTCTTTTTTCTTGTCCTCGCGTCTCACTGCCGCCGTCACACTCCTTCCCTTGATTCTTTCCATTTCATCCCCCGTCTCTTTTGACTGTTCCCCATGATGTGGCGCCTGATCTCTTAGGCCCGAAATATCACAAGCACCATCAAACCCATCTGTTCAGTAAAAGGCAGCCGCATACGACAAATTACATGGTACACTTCAACAGCAGAGTACAAGAGACACTGCATTAAAAAAGAGGAGGGGTCTGATTCTAAAGCAAGAGGCTTTACAATACATACATATATTTGACCAAATATGTGAAGTCATGGGTAAATCACCATCAGGCTGCTATAAGTTTGAACACATTGATGGAAAATGAAAAAATAATTGTAATGTAGAAAGACTGAAAGAAGGACGGACGATCAAAAGCACTGGATATGTTGAATTACTGTCGGTTGTTTCAGCCATTAGATTAATTCTGCATCATTACTCGGCCAAAAATAAAACCACCAAAATTTCCAGGAAGTAGATAATAAAAAGGATCCTCTTAAAGACAGTTAATGGCTCTTCAGTCAATGTCACAGAAACAAACCATTAAAAAAAGGGAAAAATCTCAACCAATTTTTTATCCAGACAACTTCAAAAGAACCCTATTTATGAATTAATTGGGAGGATTTTTCTCTGTCTGGGATGCTTTTGAATAGAAAAATAAATATCCAGCCTTTGAGTGCAGTTTTATTATGTGCTCTGACTGTTTTTGGGGGATAATTTAACTACGCGCCTAATTGTCGTGTTCTCCCTAAAATAGCCGTTTATTTGACTGTACTGTTCAGTAATTCATCCAGTTGCCATATTGAGCTGGTTTGAGTGAGAAATTCACACGCGGGCCGCAGCCGTAGCCTAATGGTTAGAGCGGGCGGCCCATATACAGAGCCTTTGCTCGCAAGCGGGTGGCCGTGGGTTCGATTCCAGCCCATGGCCCTTTCCCGCAGGTCTCCCCCTCTCTATCTCTGCCCCCTTTCCTGTCAAGCTACTGTCATTAAAGGCCACTAGAGCCAACAAAATCTTTAAAAAAAAAAAAAAAAAAAAAAAAAAGAAATTCACACGGGATATTGTGTTTTTGGAAAAGGTCACGAGAAGCATTCAAACTGCAGTTTGCATAAGAAACCGGCTGACTGACGTACCTGAGAGAGCTGATGCACGCTGATGACTCACAAACTAAGAGATAAGAGAGGAGACGCTTCGTTTGCATGCAAAACCTCGTAGTTCGACTGGCCGCCTGTTTACTTGTTGCCATAGTGACTGACATATTTCAGTGGCTTTAAGCAGCTTCCCCCCCAAAGGCCAGTGCTTAAGCCTGAGGATATCTGCCATTTAAGAATCTTAATAAAGCTTTCTCTTTAACCAATAATAGACTCGCACTGCCAACATCAAATGAATGACATATTGCAAGGGCACATGTGGTACATCCCTAAAATGAAGTCTAGAAGGTCAAGCTGATATGAATCCATTGTTCTCTGTCTAGAAGGGGGCATGTATAAATGTCAACATGCATCAGTGTGCCTATAACAAATGTCAGTATGCCCAAATCCCTTTCCCATAACCACCTCTATTGTTGTGTAATACTCACCGCTCTTCCCTTTGTCTCCTTTGTCTTTCACAGGTAGGAATGGACTGGGCTTTGGACTCTGGAAACTGACGGCCACTGAGGACCTTCATCTATAAGGACAAAAACGGACCTTTCCTGGATGCTAATCGAAGTCTTTAATAGGAGGTTTCTTAGGTGTGAAACTGGTACATGCTTCCCCTCCTCCAGCCTCTTTTTGGGTCTGCATCCTTGGCCCCAAACGCTCAAACGGGTGGGAAGTATTGAGTGATTGGTCATTACATTCAAGGGCGCCCACATCGTGAGACAAATAAACCCCTGGGAGCCTAGTGGTGGTGGAGGAGGGTGTGGTAGAGGAAGTAGTGAGTCAGTCGCCTCTGCAGCTGCAGCAAATGATTCATCATTTGTGAAGATACAGCTCAGATCTCTGCATCTCCAGAGGACTTAAAAAAAAAAAGAAGAAAAACTCATTGGAGGGAATCAATCCAATATGAAGGACGCGTCATTTGTGGATTGTCTCTTTGTGGGCCTCATGGCCTCTTTTGTTGTGGCCACTGAGGTGAGGCCCGACTGCCCAAAGCTCTGCATATGTGAAATCAGACCCTGGTTTTCTCCCAATTCAGTGTACATGGAGGTCCAGACGGTCGACTGTAATGATTTGGGACTGTTCAGCCTTCCAAAAAGGTTACCATTGGGCACACAAGTGCTATTACTTCAAACAAACAATGTTGCCAAGATTGACAAACCTTTGGATTACCTGGCCAATATCACAGAAATAGATATTTCGCAAAACAACTTGTCATCCATCAGCGACATCCATCTGGGCAATCTTTCTCAGCTGGTATCCCTTCATATGGAGGAGAACTGGATGCGCGAGCTGCCTGAAAGGTGTCTGTCAGACGTGTCCAACCTCCAGGAGCTCTACATGAATCACAACCTCATCTCGTTCATTTCCTCACAGGCTTTCCACGGCCTGAGCAACCTGGTGCGGCTCCACCTCAATTCCAACAAGCTGAAGGTTATCAAGAGAGAGTGGTTTGAACCCATGCCAAACCTGGAGATCCTCATGATTGGCGAAAATCCAGTTCTGTCCATCGATAACATGAACTTCAAGCCTCTCAGAAACCTCCGCAGTCTTGTTCTGACCAGAATGAACCTGTCTCAACTGCCGGATAACGCGCTGGCTGGCCTTGACAACTTGGAGAGCATCTCTTTTTATGATAATATTTTCTCTGAGGTGCCTCATGCCGCCCTAAGAATCGCAAAAAGTCTTAAGTTTTTGGATCTTAATAAAAACCCGATTTCCAGGATACAGAGAGGGGACTTTGTGGATATGCTCCATCTGAAGGAACTGGGAATAAATAGCATGCCAGAACTAGTGTCCATTGACAGCTTTGCCCTCAACAATCTTCCCGAGCTGACCAAAATTGAAGCTACCAACAATCCCAAGCTCTCCTACATCCACCCTAATGCGTTTTACAAGCTCCCCCGGTTGGAGACCCTCATGCTGAACGGCAACGCTCTGAGCGCCCTCCACAGGATTACCGTGGAATCTCTGCCGAATCTCAGAGAGGTCAGCATGCACAGCAACCCCATCCGCTGTGACTGCGTCGTTCGCTGGATGAACATGAACAAAACCAACATTCGCTTCATGGAGCCCGACTCGCTGTACTGCGTAGAGCCTCCGGAGTACGAGGGCCAGCACGTCCGGCAGGTGCACTTCAGGGAGATGATGGAGATTTGCCTGCCTCTGATATCACCGGAGAGCATGCCCAACCACATAAAAGCGCAGAACGGGAGCTCCGTGTCACTGCATTGTCGGGCCTTTGCTGAACCGGAGCCCGACATCTACTGGATCACCCCGTCTGGCACCAGGGTCTTACCCAACACGGTGTCTGACAAGTTCTACATGCACCCAGAGGGAACCTTCGACATCTACGACATCACGGAAAAGGAAGCTGGCGTCTACACATGCGTGGCCCATAACCTGGTTGGAGCGGATCTTAAAACGGTCTCAGTGGAGGTCGACGGATATTTTCCCCAGCCGACTAATAAGTCTCTGAGAGTTACAGTCAAATCGGTGGAGACGAATTCCATTCTGGTCTCCTGGAAGGCGGGCCCTGGCACCCTGGCGCCAAACATTAAATGGTACACCGTATCAGACGCCAACCATCCCACTACAGCGTCAACCACCAGGTTCCCCTCAGATGTCCGGGTTTACAACCTCACCCATCTCAGCCCCGCCACTCAGTACAAAATATGTGTGGATATCCGCAGCATCCACTACAACCATGACACCAAATGCGTCAATGTCACCACTAAGGGATTAGAGCTGGCAGCCAAGGACGCAGAAAAATGGGATGCAGCAGTAATAACTGCCTTCGGAGTGCTCTTGGCTGTGATTTCAGTGGCCTGTCTGTTTACTTATGCGTCTCTGAGGAACCACCACACTTTTGGGGATATAAGGAAATGTGACTCCAAGGCCTTGCTGACACCAGTGGAAGCCGCTGGCGTGCACGCTTCTCTCTTCACCAAGCTGTGGGTTTCGGGTAAGGGACTGCCGAACGGAGTGGAAGTCAAAGCCACAGTCATAAACGTATCTGACAATGCTTTTTAAGATGCTCCGCTGTGTAGAGCACCTCACGCCAACTCCAGCGAAGGGACAAGGCCGCGGGCGAGGGGTGAACCATGTACTGTTTTCAAAGGCTCGCCAATTGCTGATCCCCAGCTCAGATAAACTGGCACATCTGTTTTCAGACGGGGATGGAACACTATGAACTGGATTACATGCCATCCCGTTGGAAGTGGTGGCTCCGTAACATCAAACCGAGCCAACATCAACAGGAAGGGGCGTTTACTGCAAAAAGACACAACACAGTACCATTCATCCAGAAAGGCTGGCAGAGGAACGGAAGCTAAGACGGTGATGGTGGTCAACTCTCTTGTAATTGACTGTTAAATGTGTTCAGAGTTGTGGAACTGTCCGTGTGGTCCCAAGCAATACCGTCTGTGCTTTGTCAAACATCCATAGACGAGTTAGAGAATCAGTAATAACACCTGTCTATTATGGGAAGGGAGATTTAGTAGAGTAGACAAATAACAGTGACTATGGTGTAAGCCTTTTGATGAACTATACCCCCCTTTTTTTCTATTTAAAAATGGACTCTTAATTTTTCTTGGAAATATTGTTATATATTCTATTATGTTGATGTAATGACAAATCCTCTGTGTGTGAACAGTTTAAATGGGTTTTAAATTACAGCAAGGAGCAGGCTACTTTTGATTACAGCATCACATTAAGCTTAATGAAATTCAGCAACAAAATGGGTATCTAGAGAGGAAATTTGCCAAATGGCTGTTTATGCTTTGTAGTTCTCACTAGGAAAAACGCAGATACATTTGACTAAAACTAATATAAGAGGCTGATTAAGACGGAGGTGAGTCATGTATTGTCTCTTCAAGAAATGGTTTGTTATACCCTGGTAAGTGCCTACAACAAGAACTACGAGAAGTGAGGAGAAAAGGAACTGAGGAAATTTTTCAGCCACAGCAAAACAGTCACGATACTGCAAATACACACAAGCTATAATCCAATACGTTAAGTGAAAATAATTTCTCAGTATTTTTGGCATACCTATTTTAAGAAAACATTTTGTTAATGCTTTGAGTGTGAAGTTAAAAAGCCATTTTTATATTAACTGTACTATATGTGATCAGTGGGCACAACAGACTAATTAAGAAAAGCGCTAAGAAAAAAATAAATGTCATTGTTTCTTTTACAAGCAGTCGTCTAGTTCATTTTGTTTTCTGCTCTTTGATCCTAATAGCATTAGCAAACACCTTTAAGCCATTGCTTTGTGACTCAAGGCCTAAAACTGACAGGTTGCTTATGAAAAAAGTATGCTTGTTGTTGGTTTATGAATCATTCCCATGAATTGCACATCATATAACAACCCAGACGTTTTGTTTTTACCAGAGTATTGATAATTACCGAGTAGCACAGAGCAGGAAACTCTCCTGAGTCAGACTACTGGAGGAAAAATCTAGAGACTTCTGCCGAAGACTCGTCCTGACCCTTAAAGAAGAGGAGGAAAAAAACAGCAACAGAAGAACAGAACTCATTAGCCGCCTCATTAAGAACATGTTCGTCCTTCAGCCGCTCTGAATATAGTGGCTGTGCTGCGGCTCCAGCTGCTGCTGCTCACACTCAGACGGGGACACGGCGTCCCTTTGACACGGAGATAAAGTACAGGACGGGAAAGTCACGCCGAGCGGGATGGAGCCCAGTCCCGGCTTCAGGACTCACATTTTATTTGTCTTACTGAATTATCCAGCACACTGAGCATTTCACATGAGAAAGCCGAGCATGATGAATGGCTGTCAGAGGCAGAGTGACATGGCGGATTTATCAAACAGAGCCGAACGCTCATACATCAGGCCCAGCCTTCAGCACCACGGACAGAGGCTTTTAAAGCCCAGCCATTCGTCAAAGACAAAGAGAGTTAAAATATGACACGCCGAGCTCCTTAGGTAACGCTTAGGTTGGACCGGGTCTGCAGAAGCTGCAAATATATATCCACAAACAGGCCTGGCGAAGCTAAAATCCCGGTTTTTACGGAGAAAACGTGTTGCATCTCTCGGCGACAGTGACGATTCAAAGAAAACAACCACATAAGAATCAACCCACCTTCTGTTATCAGAGGTGTTGAAGTGTCAGTGGCTCTAAGCGAATCGTCAAAAAGACCGAAACATGGCAGCCAGAACGGAGTCTAAATGAGTTCACAGGCCTGCGTGTTGTTGAGCCCAGAGCTGCTCAGCGGTATCAGCCACAACGCCCTCGTTTCATCATTTTTTCCCCCCACAAGTCATGATTTGATTACATACATGACTGGATCAGCTGAATGTTATCCTGATTGTCATTCTCCTGCCGTCTGTCCCGATCCCACACGTTTCCACCACCTCGGCTTCTCTTTACAGGCGGCCGTTTACCCGCCGCCTCCATCCACAGCCACCGCAATTTTCTGAAAAATCAATAGGCTTATTTTGCCTGCATTTGTAAATTCAAAGCACCTATATAAGGGAAAAAACAACCCTCTGGGTTTATTTAACTGAAATCCCATATGAAAAGAGCCAGTGAGCTGTCACCGTTTAATCCGGAGCGAGGAAGGAGAAATAATGTTTCTCGCTGAATCTTCAAATATTTCAAATATTAAAAGCACCTTGTTCTATTCAGAAAATCCATCTGCACTGTGACAGATATTAAACCATTCTTCGTAAAGGCTTATAGATGAGGGCTGCTGCCGGTTATGTATTAATTTTAATTTTCTGAGGATCACTGTCGGGCGGCCTGAGATTTCATGGTGGAGCCTTCTGGAGGGATGTGTGTGTCCAAATGTGGAGTTCTTTTATTTTCACCTTGAGACAATCAATAGGTCAGCAACTAGCAAGTCATCTTCCTATAATTAACTCATTCAAATCTGAAAGCCAATTTAAATTTGATAAATTAGTCAATTTATTCAGATCTGCTCTTAAGTCATTATGCATACAGGCTCCAATTTCCTGTAGAAAAAGTGTGTATGATTAAACACTTTCTGTGTTATAGCTTTCCACAAAAGCTCATATTCAGACCAGATTGAATTATATCTCTTTTTTGAAGACAAAAAATATTGAATTTCCCTTCTATCCCAAATAGGATCAAATGAAAGCTCTGGCTTCTTGCGGGCTGCAGAAAGTCTGCTGCAGGCACTTTTATATGTTTGAATTATCACGTTATTAAAGTTACAAACCTCCACATAAGCAGGCCAGTGCACCTACAGGCAGCCACATTCCACCGAGAAGTGAAAATGTCAACATGCATTTACAATCCTGCTGCTTACACCGTATTTAATGCTGGTGCTTGCTTTTGAGGGGCTTTTAAAGGCAGGAACGAGCGGATGACCTATGGAGAGCAATGACAAAGCTCTGATTGCTTTCAGGAAAATGAATTTGACTTTGGAGTCGTGTGAAGTAGTTCTTTGTTATCACGGTGACCTTTTATTAATTAAAACAACAGTTTTGCTGCTGCAGTGTAATTTGTTTTGTGTCTCAGTCTTTTCAGTGTGTTTAGACTCAAAGTGATATAAAGACCACTGAAAGATAAACGTTTTATTCTATCACTAGTGCCCTTTATTCCAGGATGCTGGATAGGAAACGGGGGCAGGGAGGGAGTTGCCTGAACAGGGAAATGGAGCTTTGGCTGTGGTTTTTCTGAAGAAACTGAGATAGTATATTGCAGTAAATCTAGTCCGACCCGTCCCGGCACAAGCAGTCAAAAGCAATTTCCACCGTTTGTGTGTGCGTTTGCATTTATTTCTGCTCTGTCACAGCTCTTCCTGTTTGCTTTTCCATTTCCGTCCCCTCTGAAAGGGAGGCCATTTATTTCCAGGCATTGCAATTAAAGTTTTGGGACATCAGCATGCAAACACACATCTGGAAACACACAACGTGGCAGGGGAAAAAACTCCTTTTAAAGTAACTGAATGTGTGGTACAGATTAGAGGATTCCTCAGGTTTTCATTTATTAACTTTGTATGCTAACTCTTGTAAAAAACAAAAGCATCACAATGTGAAATGTATAAAGATCAAATTAAATCAATTCAATTAAAAATTATTCTTTAATCCTGCATAGAAATAACATGCAGAAAGTGCAAAATGATACAAATCTTAAAAACACACTTCTAATGAAAGTGGGAACTTGCCAGTATTCGATATTGATATTGGTTTCTATTTGATTTGGGGATGTTTAGGAGGCAACCACCTGCAATAAATAGGATTTATAAAACAAAAAGAAGTGAAAATCAAAATTCAACTCGTCAGGAAGAAGATTAAAACTTAACAGAAACCAGGAAGGCAACTGAAGTTGCTCCTTTATTAAAGATTCCCCGAACAGCCCTCTGAATACACATTTCTGTTCAAACACATGAAGTTAAAGAAAAACAACAAAAGCAAACAAATCGAACACAAAGTAATGAATAACATTTGAAATATATTTGTCTGTATTAAGCAGTATATCTGTTTATATATGACTAATACTTGACAGTTAAACTTATTGAAGGGGTTTAAATGATATTAAACCACACACGTCAAAATTTGTTTGTTGGCTAAACTGCTTCCGATTAAAAACCCACAAAAATGTGTCTTTTAAAAGAATAATGACTCGGAGGGGGAAACTGAAGGCTTTTCTTTCTGCTTGATAAATACACAATCTCAGGTTTTGCCGAGGCTGCTGTAAAAAAACATCAACCCTGGATTGAATGTTGGAATGATATGACTCCACAGAGAGCTTTTCCACTAATTGGAAGACTCGTTTGAAGCAGATGATTGGTTTCCCGGGCTGCTGATTGATTACCGCCTCCCTTTGTCTCACTGCAGTTTCCTGTATGAAGCCGTCTGTGCCGGAGCCGGATCGATGCGGAAACTAATGACTTATTCCCATGCATGTGCTCGCATTAATGATGGATAGGCTGAGGATGGGAAGGGGGAGAAAGAAGGGAGCACGCTCATAACAAGCACACCGGTTAGGACATGGGGGAACATCCTTTTTTTTTTCTTAGGTGGGTTTTTGCAAAGACTCGTGTTCCTCTGGGCATGGATGTGCCACGGCTCCCGTCAGATTCATTAGCACTACAGAGGCCATCGACACACACAGTAGCCCTCGTTAATCACTGCCAAACATTACAGTCCTGTTGTGAAATGGCGGAAGAGCCACCTACGGTTGCATTCCACGTGTAAGCGCGGCCTTTTTGACGACGCATGGCTCAGATCCACGCGTTAAAGGACCGCCCGTGGACGGGCTCCACCAAGCAGATGGGAGGCTGGAAGAAGAGTTAGCTAACGGTTTTTAATGCTGCTGACAGCAGAGCTTCGAAGCTAAACCAGCCCCGGTTTCCTTAAATTTGTGGAAACGTATAGCGAGTTTGGAAGTAATGAATAAACAGAATTTCCATTTGGAAGCGCGTGTGTAAAAGCCGGTTCACGCTGGTCAAATTGAAAGATTGCCCACAACAAATGTCGCATTTATTCATTTAAGCTGAGGAGTGTTTCGGAGGCGGATACAGAAATAACGATTTAACCTCTGAGAGTTTGGCTTTTTAGGGCTTTATGTGCATTATGCGTGTCTTTTCTGATTCTGTCTGCTGATTGTAATCAAGCGGGATTTCTCTGTTAAGAACAGAAAAACAAAGACAAATGGAGAAAATGTTTGCTCAGACTCTGTTGTGTCAACCGCCTCATCCCTTCTGTCATCCTAAAAGAAAATAGCATTCCTCTTTTCAGCAATCACAGCAAACCTCAAATTAGAGCTTTTCAGACAGCAGGGAAAGAAATGGGGCTGTTTGAATGTCACTGGTAAAAGAAAAAACAGGAGAGGGAGAAAAGGAAGAAATGTCAATGATGTTGAGAAGAAGTAAAAAGAAAAAACATCAAAGGATAGATTTGTTTTCAGATTGCTGGTTTTGTGATTCCGGGCTTCTGTTGACGAGCGTGTGAGGTGTTAAGACTGGCTGGCAGTAATGAGACCAAAAAGAAAGAAAGAAAGAACGGGATTCTGTCAGACTGAACAAAGCAGGTGAAATGTGCTGTGCATGTGTGTTTATCTCATTGGCCTTTAGGATGAGCGCCGACACGCTGATTAATTCCCCTCCATCTATCTTGGTGCTTCGGCGTTGGGTTAAAGGTTTGATTTGTTGATATTGAGGGAATTGATGAGGAAATAATGAGCCTGACAATAAGAGACGCCGGCCTCAGAGCAGAGTGGGCAACGGCAACATTGACCCACAGCACAAAATGTGCAGAATTCACAACAGGGCTTTGAAAATGATTAAACCCCTGTTAAATTACAGAGGAACTGGGTTTCTCTGAGTGATGCTCAGATAAAAACAAACACCTTGAGTCTATAAACCAGTAATAGATGACATTTTAGCAACACTGAACGATTATAAGACATGTTATGGATTTACCATAATTTGTTTGCCATTAAACTGTTAAAAAGTGAACGCAGGTAGGAGGACCTGTAGGGGTTCTGACCTCATGGCACAGATCCAGGTTTGAGTTTAGAGCAACTTCCTGTCTTTTACATGCTATTTGTTAAGACCAGGCCTAAACTACATACATTATAATACATAATAATACATTATAATATGTTGAAATACATGGCTTCAGGCTTGTATCGCCCTAAATGCAGGCACTGTGCACAAAATCCGCTTTTCTTATATTTCTACGTCTACCGGCTGCATTAATCTAATACTTGTGCATGTAGTTTAAAGCAGTTGTGCATCTCCTTAAATTCTGAGATAAAAACTGAAATGAAAGAGTCTGACAGCAAAATCCCAAAGAAAAAATACATGTGGGTGGTTCAAAACATTCAGAAGAATTAGGACAAAGTGCAAACAGCGTATTTTCATCACCTCATATTGACAAATGCTATGATTAATTGGTACTTTTGCAGAGTGAAGTGAAAGATACTGACATGCAAAGCTTTGTTCTTCATCAGACTAAGCTAAATCAGCTCTCAGGTTTTATTAACCAGTCCTAAATCTTCCCTTTAACAAAGTCCAACTAATCAGGAGAAACCACAACAAACACGGTTAATTCTGCATGAAGCTTCCTGTGCTAACACAGGGAAGAATCTGTTATTTGAGCTAATGTGGCCACTGAGAATGCCGATTCAAATCACAGATTTCTCAGCAAAACACGAATTTCATGAATCACTAATACAAAACCGAGACCTGAAGGTTTGGCGAAAGCTGCAATCCAAAAAGAAGGAACTTTTGCAGTTTGAAACACGGCAAAATCCTTCAGAAAATATGTACAAACAGGTCAAAGACCTCCTCCACTTGACAATACAAGTGATGCAGAAATCAGGGACACTACAGCACACTGTAGTTAATTTGGAATTACAAATGCACAAACACACACATATAACTTGCATGTCCTGCAATTTGCTCAAAGCAAAACAAAGAAAAAGCATCACAGTGTTGTGTGCATGTATCACATCTGCAGCGTTGTTGCATCCGAGTGCTGAAAGGTTTCTGATCTACAAACATTTCTTTTCCTCTTCCCATGCAGCTCATGAATCAGACACTTGAAATGAGGCTTTTCAGCCAGAGGAGCCGTGGGCTCCCGCTGATTTGACCGACTTTACGGAAAATGTGTCACTTCTTGTTCCTATAAGTTGATATAATTGCTATGCTGTCGCCACGCTGACAACCTGAGCACTCATTTTCCCTATATGGGATCATAAAGAGGCAGCCTGGAAGAGAAGGAACGCCTCCCCCTCCACACCCGGAGTCCTCCACTGAGACCAAAGCAGGAGCTTTCCAATTTCAAACCACAGGAAGGACGGCCAACCAACCAGTTGTTAAGGCATTTTAAACCTGTTTAAAAGAAATTCTGCTGTTTGAGACTCATGCAATCATTTGTGCTTTAAATATTTTACCCATATATAAAAAAACTAGTGTTACAAATTCTTCGTGTCTCTTAACTTTTCTCTGCTCTCTTTGTCCTGCATTTTTATTTAATAATGCAGCTGTGTTGTATTTTATCCTGCCGAATACATTTTTTTATTGATTTTCTTGTTTTCTGAAGCTAAGGAGTCTCTTGGCTGCCGTGAAATTAAATACGGAAAACAAAAACTATTGAATTAAACCTGTATTCTGGTTATTCCTGCAGAAGAGAGTACCGACGTATAAGAAAACCTAACTGTGGTGCACCGACGGCTTCTTCGATAGCTGGTTTAATTAGAAATCTGCCATCGGTTGTGGCTGACAGTCCACCATTTGTTCCTCATCAGCCGATTAGGTTTCAGTGACAGCGTAGATTTAATACTTCTGCCTGCCTAAATTCAAATCTTATTTCATTCTAAGAAAATAGCTGCTGAATGGATGGGGCTTTCTATTCCAAAGCTCTCTGAAAGGAAACACGTGATAGAAAGGGAGCCATGCCTCGGTGTGTGGGGCTCTTCTCCATGGTTTCCTGCATTAACCTCCGACATTTTATATTTTTCCTCCAATATGAAGCCCGTCAGATCCACACCAATCGTCCCAGACTCCTCCTCCTGCTCTTGAATTGGAATTTTTGATGCCACAATGGCGTCCCAGATGCTACAGATCAACATAACCGGGAATGAGAGACTTTAAGGGCCTGTGAGGCACCTCCAGCACCATCACCGAGGCCTGTGTTACAGCAGGACATACCCCAAACATCCCCCCCAGGTGCCCTTTTCATGGAATATTACTGGAACTCGCTACTTAATCCGATGGTTTGATGTACTGATGACTGCCTGCTGCAGAGAGGTCTAAAGCTTGGAACGTTTCAAAACTCACAGGGCTCATTCGCACAGTGCTTTGGGAGCATGCGTGTCTGAATTACCCGCTTACGGGTGGTATCTGATCTGTCCTCATAAGCGTATTCCTGCATGTGACATTCATCCCTTTTGTCCGGCTGGGCTCTTAAAGCTGCAGATTCAGGAGGAAGGAGGAGACGGCATGTCTTCCTCGCGCGGTTGTTCATTGCAGTGTTTTAAGTTCCCCCCAAAATGAACACTCAAACTGCTGCAGTCGACCATCAATCATCCCCCCAACCCCCCGGTATGTGTGGACGGGGGCTCTGTGGGACTCCATCCACTCTGGGGCTGCATGCAGCTCGCAGCGAGCCTCCACAAAAACAACCACGTCCCTTCAGTTCATTACACGCTTCCCTGGAAACTAGAACAACAATAACCGAGGCTGCGTGTTTGATCTTCATTATCTATTTGATAAATTCCCTCCGTCCTCACTGCGGATCCTCCTGTTCTCCCCCCCCCTCTCCGGCATGTTTGCACACATCTCCCGATCCCCCGTTTAGATTTGTTCATGCCAAAGTGGAATGACCATTTCATTCTGATGATAATGGTGTTTTACATAAATGATCAGCTCAGATTATTTGCAGCTCAAATGAAGGGAGCGGGCTAATTGCAGGCTGGGTTAGGGTTAGTACGCGTTCAGAAGGATGTTCCCGCTGATTGAAAGCCGCTCATCTATGAAATCAAGAAAACTGAGTGACCTATTGAGTTCCATTGTGTTAATCGAGGAATTAACAGCAGGCTGCGGAACCGCATCACATGAATTATTTTCCCAATAAAAAAAAAAGAAGAAAAGTCCCTTTGTGGAGGCTGAGCTGAGCATTCGTCTCCCACTGGGGACTGAAGAGCTCTCACGTGGTTTTGTGAGGACTCGCTGCGGCTTCAGCACAGATCAGGGAAGAAAAAGTGAAAGATAAATGACTAAAAGCCCACTATTTATGTAGTGTGTGTGACTTTCTGTGGGGATTTGCTGTTTGTTAGGCCTGTCGCGGCCCTCTGAAGTGCGTCCAGCGGAACATGGCTGATAACGAGGGCCTGGCTCTTCTCTTAGCCCTGCAGGCCATTAGTGAGAAAGGCTCTGCTCTGGATCTCCATTCTAAGAAATGACTATTTCTGGCTTTATCCGCTCTCCTTTGGAGCCGGGTTGCTGACTTCAACCCTGTGGCTTCAAACGAGGGGTTTAAAGATCGAGCAAGTGGCATCGTTTGCAACCCCGGCTAAAGATTAGCAAGGTGAGAAAACGTGAGAGGGGGGGCCGTCGGGTCTGATCGAAATCCCGAGGAAGCAAAGGTAATGAGGGGATTCAATCAAAGCGGTGCGGCCACAAAGAGCTCCTAAATCCCACAGCAGCCACAGTAAAGACACAGAAGGCCTGACGCAACCTGAGAAATAGCCCATTAGCTCGTCTCACACAAGCAGCCCGATGATCCCACCCAAAAAAGTTGGGATTAGCAAATCTCACACATGAACGCAGAAAAGCTTCTGACCCCCAGCTGAAACAACAGCTGAATGATTTCCACTGTCCTTTGTTATTCCCTGATTGGAAAGGGGGGGAAAAAGCTAACCGGAGCTTGTAGCCATCACTCATCCAGCTGGTTGGTTTCTTGTCGTCTCCCCGTCTCGCTCGCTCGGCATATTTTCCCCGTTCAGTCATCTAAATTGAATATTGTTTATGATGCATGATATTGAAAGCAGCCAGACTCCAGGGGGACTGGCGACGGCGTCGTCGGCCGACTGAACGAGCTAACAGACAGATCCAAGTGACTCGTGTTGATGCCGACAGACGTGTGGCTCCCTGTGGCACAACAAAGGAACATTCATTCTATATTTATGCCACCACTGAAGTGTCAGAAATATTGATGACCCTGGGCAGAAATTAGCCTGCCTGTCAAAATGGAAGAGCTGCAAATGCAGGGTTTTTGCTTTTTTTTTTCCTTCCATCCAGCATGGCGCTCGCAGCCTCGCGTTGTGTAGCCAGAAATTGTGACTGAACAAGCACAAAGAGCTGACACACTGGATCACTGTCGGTCTAAATTTAAACTAAGCACATCTGTCACTTTTGTCTCGCTGATGCACAAAACCGCTCCGAGGTTATGGAAGTTAGTTCCCTAATTGAAGCGAGACAAGTTGTTCTCTGGTTTTGCCATCAGGGAATTTAGACTCTGTCGGAAAATCCAAAAGTAAAAATGGGTAAAGACAAAGTGGATGTTTTTAACTGTGGAAGCATTCGACGTGCCATTACTTTTGGTTGTGCTCGCTGACTGGGATAGAAAACTCAAATCCAAATTCACTTTTCACAAGTCCTGACTTGTAAGTAACAGATGAAGCCATCGATCCCCGTCCCGGATCGATTCCTCCATTTCCTCCACTCAAATTTCGCCGTGGCGCCCTTAACCGCAAACAGCCGGGCCGGGAGGAGAAAACAATGAAAGAATAACAACAAAACATCAGCGCTCGCAGAAGACAACGGCAATTGATCAGGCGCCGGGAGAAAGAGGTGGCATCTCTGCTATCAGATTCATTAGTCTCCCGGCCGCTCTGACATTTCCATTTGCACACTCGAATTGACAAAATAAAATAGCCGTTCGGCTCTCATCCCTCAGCTCCACGGCGGGTAATCACTCCTGCACTGCACCACTCGCCGCCGCCATCCCTTCGGGGGGGGCCTCATCATGACGGGGTATGAAACATAAACAGGACGCCCGCATTTTCGGCGGACCGGGCGGGACACGGGCGTCCCATCACCTCTGGGAACCCTCCACCTTTGAGTCAGTCTCCGCCTTTATCAGCCCTTATCTTCCCCCCCTCTCCCCCCTCTCTTTGCATTTATCTTGCCCCTCTCCTGCTTCCTGAGGACTCCAGTGGCAACATGCTGAGAGGCTTTGGTTAAAGCCGCCGTCGCCCCCCCCCCCCGAAGCTGGCATTTAATCAATCGAAATCTTATTTTGAAGATGAGCAGAGAGGAAGTTGTTTTTTTCATGAGCGGCTCCGTAATAGAATAACGCAGCCAGAAGGCCAGGCCCCCCCATCACAGGGGACTCCGTAGATTGAGGTGATCGAGTTGCTACAAGATGAATTTTGAATACTGCCTCCACTGTCTGGCAAGCCGTGCTCCTCCGTAACTCACTCCAAATTCAGTGAGAACACATAAAAAAGCCAAATGAAAATGTGAAATGTAATGACGAAGGTCATATCCCATAAAGGCTCTTTTTCTTGCATAAATTCGCAGGTTTGTCTCTTTTGTGGGCATTTTGAGGAAGCGAGAGGTTAAGTAGGATTTCTACTTTCTTTTCTAGTTTCTTTTTGATTTCTTTAGAAAAGGAATTTTTTAAACTTTTTAAAATAAATTCTCCAGCAGATCTGTGGTTCAGATCCTGGGTTTCATTAACAGAGGGCTGAATCTGCTTTGGCTCATGCCGCAGAACATCAGAGGGCACATCTCACTCTGAAGGCTTCCCCGTGTCCCCTGCAGTATTTCAGCTGAAACATGAGGGAAAATCTCACTCAACTTGAGATTCTCTGTTGGGAAAAATGAGCTACAATCCCCATAATGCTTTAAAGTATGCCGAGGTAGTTTGGTGTCTGATGCTGGAACGCATCATCAGAGCTGCTCAGCCTAAAAAACAAAGGATGTGAGTCCACAGACAGGCCAAAACAGCCAAACTGAACACCTCTAAAGTGCCGAGTGCCAACATACAAAATAATCTGTGCAAAATTATTCTTTTTGAAGGTTTTCAACTTGCGCACACACACGGCGTTTCGCTGCATGTCACCAATATAATGTTTGCATATACAGTATGTTTCTATAGCCTGATTTTCCAGTCTGGCTAATGTCTTCATCCATGTATGTGTGTGTGTATATATATATATATATATATATATATATATATATATATATATATATTGAAATTGAGAATTTAAAAACGATTAATCAAAATCAGTTAAATGTAACTGTTTGTGCTCTTTATCCACAAAACCCTCAAGTCACATCTACTTTTCAGTCACTGGTTATTATGGACCCATATTACGTGTTAAATTTCAATACTTCAATATTTCTATTACAGTAACACACAGTGAAAACACTCAGCATTAAAGGTACAGAGGCTGGTTTGGTGCTTCCTAAACTTCAGGAGTAAAATTGTATAACTTTAAAAGTTACGTACGTTTTTTTTTGTGCCCATTTGTTTCCCAGAAATATGAATGTGTGTGTGAATGGGTGAATAAGGTGCATTAACTTAAAGCACTTTGTAGAAAGGCGCTTGATGGAGTTAAGTCCGTTTTATTTAATTAGTTGACGGGCAGTTCTGCCACATCCAAGATGGCGGACTCGGTGATGTATCGCTGCAACGGACGAACAGGCTCAACGCGGCGTCTACGTATGTATGCCTATGGTCTGGACCCTGTCCGGTCCCTGTCTGTATCCCGTTTGGGGTACCGGGGGCTACCGGGCCCGGTAGGGGGGTAACGGTACGGAGGTACCGGGTTACCGCGCTACCGGGGGCCGGAGGGGGGATACTGGTAAGGGGCTACCGAGCCGGGGTCCGGGGCCAACAGGCTATCCTCTACAGTGTCCATTCCTCTGACCGTTTGCAAATGAGGTGAGTCAGGATTTGCCTGAAACGTTCACCATTTAACCTTTTTTGTGATAAGAGGTAATCAATTCAATCACCTTTTTGTTGCTTAGTCATTCGCAGTGATGGATTTTTACTCAGGTGCCCATCAGTCGCATTCGATTATGCCACTCCATTATGCATTTTTAATTACGAGTGGCCAACTTCATAACTCGCCGCCAGTGAAATTTTCATGTAAGCAAAGACGTGCTACACACTAATTGCCTATTGATATAGCACTATATTGATTCAGCATATAAGCAGTTCATTAAAGCTTTGACATTTGCTTAAACTTTTAAAGAAGCAGAGTCAGGTTTGAATGCCCATGGCCAGGAACAAACATTATAAAGCAAGATTTTATGAGACTTTTATGATATACTGTATATACGAGTCAAGGCTGGACTTAGGAAATTATACTGGATTTAATTTCAAACATAAAAAATTAACTGCAGACCCGACATGCCCTTCAGTGCTTCTCGCATTTTTTGTCTTTTGTATGCAGCGCGGCTGTGCTCCCAAAAAAGTAGATGCTGAGGAAGACGAGTTTCCAGCATCTCTCCCCGACTTCACTCATGAGGATGCTGGAGCTGTAAGGCTGCAGGATATGAGCTCGGCATCAGATCCGCCATCTGACAGAAGCAGCAGCCTGAGCCTGCGAAAACCTCCACAACAGATGGACTGATGAGTGGTGGTCAGGTGTCACACACACACACTCACACACACACACACACACACACACACACACACACCTCCTCCTGACAGAAGTGTGTGTGAGGCTACATCCCTCTCACACAAAGCAAGTATATTGTGTTCCTGTTCCTATGAATGAATATCTACATGGTGTTTAGAAACAGTCGTCTCATTTAGCTCAGTAGATTTGATCAAACACACACATCACGGCTCATTTTCGATGTGCTACACTGTGAGAAACTGCCTCATGTAGGTTTGAAGCAGCACAAATAATAAATGTAGCTTTCATATCTCATTTTTTTTGCTCTTTTCATGTTTTAGATTCTCCAAACTGACCAACATAACCCAAGAAAACACTATAAATTCACTCTCCAGTGAAAAGTAGTGTTGGGTTTAAGAGTCAGTGCTAAAATCCTAATGGGTAGGATCATTTTAATGGTCTGGATGGATGGGATGTGTATTACACTAACACCCTATTGGGCAGTAAGGGAACTCTGCCACACTTTTCTGTTTAGTGTTTTTTAAATTAAAGGTGAAAACATTCATATTCTGTGTATAAAATAAGAAGCTGATAATAAAGTAAGGCAATGTACGAATGCTTGAATTGCAATTAAATAACTTAGCTCCGACCAAGGACCCTTGTTTTTCTTCAAAATATGTAACAGAAACAGGCTGGTCTCTGGCTCCTGGTGCCAAAGCAAAGTACAAGTTTCCTCACAGGAACAGAGAGATGACTTGACATGTAAGAAGACTTTCAGTGCTTTTGGGCCAGCTCTTTTTGAGCAGATTCACGGGGAGGCTGATGCTAATGGTGATGACACGGCACTTGGCAGGTCACACACACAGATGGTGGACACCTCGCCGCGGTGCATTAGACTCGGATCCGAGGCCTGAAATCCATGCTGCGTCCTCAGAAATCACAAGTTCAGAGGGAGAGGAGGGGGGGCCACGGAGAGACTAACAGAACAGATGTTCTCACCTCCTCCATCATTGCCATGACGACTGCGCCGGACAGCAGAGGGAAAAGTTGGTGTGAGTTCGTTGCTGACTGACAGGAGAACGAAAACTGGCTGTCAGTCTGCGCCAATCAGACGCCGCCGTTATCTTCACAGAGCTCCTTTGAATTCCGGGTCCCAATTTAGCCCAGCTCAGTCTCAGCAGGCATCCAGACACCCACCTCATACACACCAAACACTGCTCTCACTCTCTCACTATCTTTTAATGGATCAAAATAAGATAAGTAAATATGTGCATGACATTAGCTACAAACCCGCGCGCTCTTTTCAGGGATACGGGGTGGGGTGGGGGGGCAGTTTATAGCCGGTGTGTTTTATGGAGACTGCACATACAGTAAAAAGAGAGAGGCTCGGCTCGGCTATGATTGGAATAGCAATGACCTTTGCTGTATTGATTTTGGATAGGGTTGCACCTCCACGGGCGCGCTGCTCTCCGTGTTCGTTTCTGTGTGGTGGTGAAATCTGCTGCTCGGCCTTTTTTCTCAGACGACCGGGATCCAACAGAAATAACCTTAATGGTCCAATTAGGGCGTGCACCCACACACCAGCTGCGAGTGTTCTAGCTAAGGAAAATGTGTGTGTCTCCACACAAATGCCATTTATTCATGTCACTGTCAGCTCGCTTCTCTGTCCAAATGACACAATTTTTTCATCCACACATCCATCTATCCAGTGTCATATCAGCTCGATTTTTCTGCTTTAAGCATAATTCCAGCTAAAGAAACATCCATTTATCCGTGCATCCGTTTCTCTGTCAATCCATCTTATCAGGCATCCATTCATCTCATTTTCAATATAATCGACCCCGCGTCCGCCTTCGCATTCATCCGACACGCCAAAGATGGCCGCTGAGGCCACGATAAGAATCTAAAGAAAAAAACAGGGAGCGTTTTAGTGCAAATTGCTGGATGGTGAAGCGAAGCAACACGTTAAAAACGGACAGGCTGGCTTTCAGCGGCCCGGCGAGCCCACAGGTGATCAGCAGAGGGGGGGGGGAATGAAACCAAAGAGTTCTGCCTTTAATATGCCAGCCAGAAAACAAGGGACCGGAGAGGGAGGAGGAAAGAAGCTTTTTAATGGGGTTTTCAGATGACAAACTGAGGATCCCGGGCGGTCTGTTGATAATTAGTTGGATTCACCAGCCATGCTTTAAGCGCTGCGGCCCGTTTTTGTTTTTGCTGTTATTTTCCATCTTGTGTTGAGGCTCCGATTAACGAGGAGAAAGCCCGCCCTCCAGTCGCACAAAAACACCATTGTTTTCCTTCCTCTGCGCCGTGGAAGGGGCTTCAGAAGTCAGAGCAGCTTGAAATTAACTTTACTGTAATGCAGGAGGAGCAGCTAGCTCGCGCGGGGGGAATAAACGCGGTGCTGGATTTGAGTCTTCGGGGAAGCAGGATGTTGCTGTGCAGTCTCATCATGGAGGGAAACTTCCAAGAAGACAGACACTGTCCTCCAGGTACAGAGGAGCAGCGGTCAAAAGATGATTATGCTTCAAAACTCAGAGATGAGCACAGAAATAAAGGCAAAAACTAGCTTTAACAAGAATCAAAGCAACTGTAAAAACACAAGAATTTTGCTCAGTTTTAGGCTTTTATTTAAACCCTAAACATTTTAGTTTGAGCATTTGCATGGATGATAAGCATGCTGTGCCTCAAAATTCATTCTAATCCAGCCCCCAGAGATGACTATGTGACATTATTATAGCTGTTCAAGTAAAACTTCATCTCAAACTCTGAAATAATTACCTAAAATAATCATACTTAGATAGTCACTTTAAACTAAGCCGAGCAGGAGATGATAATAGGCTGTTGGAGGAGAAACATTCATTAACATTGTATCTTAAAGCACACCTGTTTAGATATTGGGTTAATAAGGGTGTAAATGTAATAAGTTAGTTGTAATATCCAGCTTTAGGATGCATAGTCTGATAAAAAAAATACCTGTAATAAGATTTTTTTTATGAGTAGGACACAGTTGATGAGGACAAAAGGCGATAAGCCGGAGAGAGGAAGGGTGCAGCGTAAAGATAGAGCCGGGCAGCCGAGGAGGAGGAAGAGGAGGAGGAGGAGGGTTTTGGAGGAGGAGGGTTTGGGATAAGATACATGACTCAAAAGCGTCCCTTCACACACAAAAGAGCAGCAAACTTCAAGCACATAAAACTCACAGGAGCTTTCACATCAGGTTGGTCGATGCCTCAAGATCCTAAAAAGGCCTTTTTAAAACTGATGGGACGGGACATCGAAACCTTCCTTCCAAAAGGTTTAAGAGCTCAATTGCTTGCTGCGTTAAACCTGGATTAGCTTCTGCGTGTCGTTTCTTGGCTCGGTTAACTCCCAACGAGACACCGAGTTTTTAATTCTGTGGAAATGTGTCAGCAAGGCATGAAGCACGTTTGCAAATCCAACGGGGAGGACAAAAAGCAGCATTCTGCTAAATCAGTAAAGGGAGTGCTGAAGCTCTTCTCTGAGAAACTTCAAAGTTTGTTTAACCCACAGAGGGACAGTGGAAAGAAGAAGAACGGCACTGCATAAATGCTTCAAACAAGCCAAACAAAGCGTCCTTGACAAACCGACTGTGCATCAACACATCTATCTGCACACTTCACCCTCTTTGGACAAATAAAACTGCTAATAATAAAAATGATGATGATAGAAATAAGGTCTTGTTGTTATTGAAATGAGCTTCTACTGAGAAAAATAATGTTAATGATGAATGAATCAGGTGTGTTTGATACACTGCGCCTCCCCATGGAAGAAGCGAGGCTGCACTTCTTTGTGTTGTTTATCTGAGCCTCTGTTTTTGTGAAAGCCACAGGATTTTTTAAGTTACTGTTCAAATAACATAAGTTCGGAATTGAAAGGGGCAAAGTTTTCTATTTCATGTGACTGCAGCTTTTTGTACGATAGCCTGACTACTTGAAATAACTACGTTTCTAGGTCTAAAGAGCCACGACTTGCCTGAAGTTCTCTATAATTAGGGGGCTGAACTGAATGAGAAAAATACAAAAATCTTCTATACATGGGAGGGGAAAACTGAAGGAAACTGCAGAGTTACCCGATGAATCATTACATCATCATTTAGGGCATGATGATGGCATTATTAAACCCTTAATTACCATAATGAGATGCTGCTTTAGCTCATATTTCACTGTCCCAGCTGCTTTAAATACCATGCCCTTTGGAAAACCCAACAATTGGACACGCTGTTATTTGAGCCCGTGTAAACTGTAGGGGTGGGGGGGTAGGGGGGGGGGGGAATTAGGAAGTTGCTTCAGCCGGAGGATGACTTTTTATTTATTCCTTTACTTCTGCTCATGTCTGCTTTTCCCAGTTTTAAACAGGGGCGTGTGTTCAATCTGTACAGTCAGACCATTTCTAACAGATTCTTACTCTTCTGCTGACTTTGAAATTTCACTTTGTTTTTTAGCAGCTCACTGGCAGAAAAAAGAAAAAATGCTGGGTTAGCTTCTGAGCAGAATGACAGGACCCCTCCCAACTGCACATGCACACCCATCCCTACCAGCACCAAACCCTTAGAAAGGAAATTCCGATGATTCGGCAGTCTGATAATAAATAAATAACAGAAAAAAATAAGAAAGTCGAAGTACATCCGCTTCAGAAGTTTCCAGGTTATTGTCTGGAGGGACATAGCTGTTAGTGTTCGGCTCTGCAAACAGACCTACTCCCCCTAACAAAGACCAGGAGGTCACGTGGTGTAAACCGCAAACCAAAGGTCTGCTCGTCCCCCTCTGCCTTCGCGACCCGTCTCTGTGAGGGGAGAAAAAGGTCGGGGGCGAAAAGAGCCGAGTCGGCAAACCCCGGCTGGAGTCGGAGGCGTTTGTCGGTGGCTGCTCGGCGCCATCTCAACAAATCAGGACCGGTTTTATCATAGCGAGCAGACGAGAGCAGAGCACCGTGAGCCCTCTGAAGGATCACAGACGCTTTCTGTGATTGAATAAGAGCCGAGCAGCTAATTAGCATCGCAAATATTTCTACAAGTTGTAATTTGTTGCATGGGAGACTACCACGCTCACGCTAACAAACACATTAGCTGGTAGTTTGTGACACGACCTCCGTTTCTGAGTGAAAGATCCTTTTCATCCCCCCCGCGTCCCAGGTGGCCTTTAATGAATGACTTCTCACCATTGCCTTCTCCTCTGCTCCTTCCTTTACCCTCTCTCCTCCCCAGGACCCCTCCCTCCTCATCAATCGGCCGGTGGTGGGAGGCTCATCTGTCTGTGGCTTATCTTTCCCCTCCACTCTGCAGTCATATCGCTCCGACCTGGCCATCCGTCTTCTGCCTCCACCCTGCACGGCCGCACGCGTTTGTTTGCCGGACCTTGTGTTGGACCTTGATATTTCCGGCCTGAGAGCTCCCACGTTTCCCCTCCAACAGGCCCTGAAAATTCCCCGCCCGCCGGGCTGCCCCGACTGACATCTCTTGCTCAGAAGTGTCTGTTTGGGGCTGGTGCAGCAAAGCAACAGAATATCTAAGGCTCTGCATCGCTCTGGGCTCATAGTTTAACAGGGGTGTGTATCCGAAGACAACCACTGACAGCTTTACAGCTCTTTGAACTTTTGCATCAAAGGATAACAAAATGGTGGGCCCTGTCGGGTGAACAGAGCTCCAGTCATCGCACGCAGACTGGCGTCTATCCGGAGTCGAACAGCTCGCGGAAATCCAATCCACCCATTACTGATAAACTCGAGATGATTTCTGAACAAACAGCCAAAGTTTTCCTTAAGCTGGCAAAAACCCCGCGAACGGCATTAGCATGACGCCGAGCTGTCCCACTTTTCCACCTCCGGCTGGATATCAACTCTAATGGTTTTAAACTTGCCGGATGTGAGAGATAAAAGCTCCTCTGGATATGCGTGAGAGCAGGCCTGCCCAAAATGCTGCGGGGGGACTGAGCAGGTGCCAGTATGAAACTATCTGGCATGCGCAGCAATTCATGTTAAATCCCCTCAAAATACAGAAATATTACCCAGGCCGTTGAGCTCCAGCTAAGCAATCACTTGTTTTGACTCGCTCAGCGGGGAAGAAATGATGTGGACAAAAACAGCTCCACAAATTTCAGTAAATGACCCCTGCCAGCTTACGCCCCCATGAGCCTTCATAAATAACAATTATGTTTGTCTATAATTCCAAAGAACATGCAAAGGTCCCAGAATTGATCTTTTCCTGGTTACTGGGGTGGCCATGCTCCGTGTGCAGGCTCTTTCATTTGTGCATCTTACAGAAATCGATGGAAAATCTATCACGTTTTACAGAACTGAGCTGATCTGATGCTTTTCTGAGGCGTTCAGGTGAGTCGGTACATCATCCAAACAGACTCCTGTTATAAGTAATGTGATGCGCCACACTGTGCCTGGCTGGTAAAAAAGTGCTTAAATCTTCTGACGGCATAAATCCAGAGGCTGGAGACCGAATTAAGAAACTGGCAGAATGACACGAGCTCAAAGAGAAAGTGAAAAATGCCAACAGGCAGGGAGAAATATTCGGTCGGCATCCAAGGATGTGACAGAAGAAAGTGTGAATATGTGACAGAGAGGAGCTCTGTAAACGTGGGCTGCTTTAATGGGGGTACTTTCTTTCTCATTTTACAGAAGAAGTGAAAGGACTTCCTGATAACCTGATATAGGAGATCCAAAGCCTTCTTATGAGGCGTGCATCAACACTAATGCGGTATTATATGATGTGGTATTTAATACTGTTGTTTGTGAGCCAAACATCAGCCGCCGGAGCTTCCTTCCTTTTGTTGAGGTTAACTTTGCGTTCTTTAGTTCTGTGTGTGAATTAGAGCTCCTTAATGAAGCAGGCGGTGTAGAAACCCAATGACTGCGAACAGCAATCTAATATTCTGCCCCACGCGGTGTCATCCGAGCACGCCGGCACACCCAAACACACCGGCACGCGCCGTCGTCTATCATTTTGTTGACAACAAATCTGAGAGGAGCATACCAATCAGCCGGCCTGCCGAGGGACGGCCCCCAGCTACATTCATATTGTGTTTTCTTATGGCGCACAGATCCAGGTGAGGGGGGGTGGTAATTAAGAAAAAAACACCCTCTGCATGTTCATGGGCTCTTTGTTATTGTGTCAGTGTGTGTGTGTGTGTGTGTGTGTGTGTGTGTGTGTGTGTGTGTGTG
>JABUIW010000245.1:3755016-3775278 GCA_013363375.1 Menidia beryllina | reverse complement strand
GGGATTCTCCTGCTCGGCTGCAGAGGTGAAAAGTTTGGGCTGCTGAGCTGAATATCAGCATTAAATGATGAGGCTGACTTTTCAGCGTTTGCCTGGTATGAATTATATATATTAATGAGTGACATTAACCGTGCCACCACAGCACTCTGGGGGCAGGAATCTGACTTTTAAAAGTCAGCATCTATTAATTTACAAGAAAAGGACTTTGCACCTCAGCCCGGTATGTGGGAGGGACGGCGCTAACACACGGCTGCAGCCATACAATCTGTGGAAGTGGGATTTTCAAATATGTTGGCATCTCGGTAAACCATTTTCACAGGCCTGCTAGTTTTCAGTGGCTGGCCTGAACACTCCTTTCCTGAAGGTTTTTCACACATTCATGTTGTGCAGCAAACAATTTGAGTAAATATTGCTTTCTTTGTATTTTTTTTTAAAATTTGGTTTGGACATGGAGGAGTTGTGAAGTCTGTGGAAAGACAGATTTAGAATGATCATTCTGTTTTTTTAACCATATCGTGCACTGTTAAATGATCAGAGAGCCAAAGTCTAATTATGTAACAGATTTTTAGGGTTATATGAGCTACAAAGCAAAGAAAAAACGGGCAGAGAGAGCAAGCGATCGGTCCTCAGCTGCTCTGGATGAAAGCGACCGCTCACTTAGTCCCGGGAGCACCTCGGGGGCAGAGGCCCGCAGCTACAGATGCTCCGTCAACAACCAGGAGGAGGCGAGTGCTTTTCTGTAGGACACCTTTCAGCCGGTTTGAGCCCTCTGCTCGGCTACTGCCCGCAGGCTGGGGCAGCTTGTTCCACTTCCTTTATACAAAACAACTCAAGCACACAAAGAGCTCCCGACTTTAGAGTAGTAACAGGATAAAAGCTTCTATGCTAACGTACGCTAGCGTGTTTGAAGGGACACTCGAAGGGATGCAGGCAGGGCTTCAGATGTGTGTGGTTTCCTTTTTCTGAGCTCATGTTCCAGTTCTCTCACCTTGCCAACACTCACCGAAGACGGCAACATCCAGAGTGTGAAGAACTGGAAGACAGGCAATTCCACAGACGCCCTCCCGTCACTCTCGCCCTCCTCAGAGGAACTTTAGCGTCGGGGAGATGCTTTCACGCCCCGCTCCCCGCTCTGTGTACACAGCTTCTACACATTTCCGAGAAGCGTTCCACCGTAAAGTTGAGCAACTGCGCGCGGAAAAAACACAAACTATATTTCACTTGGAGCTCGTCATTGCCGGCGTTGCTATGGCAACGCGGTACAGTCCTGGATTCTCTGTCTCGGCTCTCGGTAATTGTGCCTCCCCCAGCAGCTCAGGGTCAATCTTGGAGGATTTGCTGCAGGAGCACCAGCCACTGCGAACAACTGTCATTCATTTATCTCTACAGCCTTGGGCCTCAGAAATATACGTGCACGGTTTCACGCACACGCCCACTGCACTCCAGCCATACCTACAAACGGCCCTTCTCGCGCACCTACACACCCTCCTCGGTGGCTAGCCAGTCGCGGGTAGAGAGGAGTTGGATGTTCCAGTGAGGCGTGTGTGTAGAGGAGACATTTCAGGCTCAGCCTCACCGCAAGGTCACAGCCTGCAGGCAGCAGCAGCAGCAGCAGCAGCAGAACGGCCCTCCATCTCCCAGCCCTATTTAACTGACTGATGCTTTCTGACATGGCGGAGCAATCGAGCCAGTTAGCCTCCGGGAGGCTTCAATTAGGACCGAGCCCTAATGCGGCGGGGAACTTTGCAAAGCCCTGATATGAGGTTACAGTCCGACTCAAATCAATAAAAAGGAGAACATGGTTAAAGGCAGCAGTCCTGCACCAAAGCTCAGAGAGCCGCCAGAGATCTGAGACGGGTGATTAGATAAGGGCTTCTGCAGTGTCCCCAGCACACGCTTATTTCTGTTCAGACCCAACAGTCCAGCAGGACGCTTTAAAGGCGGTTTAGCATCTCATTCTCGCGCGTTTGTTCGGGATAAAGAGGGTGCGTGAATCTGCCTGTCGAAAACACAGGTCTCCATCTCAAAGAAACGGTTCCAGCTGCACCTGTTGCCAGCACAGTGCATTCACACACACATGTGCATACATTTGTTACGGCGTGATAATCAAATAAAGGAAGAGGGATGCGGTTCCTGCTCTATTTCACCACCCGTCTTACAAATCCATTCCCATGCAGCCCAGGCTCCCGTATTACTGCCACGCGGCATCAGCCCTGAGTTCCTGATTTATGGAAAAGATGCATGCAGTTACATACTCCCTGAGAGACTTGCTCCATTTGATTTAGTCGTGGACAATTAAACAGCCATGAGGGCCCATGCAAACTGGAAAATGATTAACTATACCATGAATATATATATTTTTTACTGTTTTAACACTTGATATCTTATTTAAAATGAAAAAAAATCCAACCGGGATTTTATTTTTCTGCTCGTTTTGAAGTCAAACGTTGACCCCATTCCGGATTTGTGGTAAATGTCCAACACAGAGCTCCTGTCCTGACATTTTTAGTGCACATTGCATCACTGATTTGTTTCCACAGCGGCGAGTGTGTCAGTTTGATGGAGCTGTGGAAAAACAACTCTTAGTCAGGAAGACCTTGAGGTTTGCTGTACATCATCTTTCCTCCACAGTGGGAGTGCATCATTGTCTGGGCTGTAGCAGTCAGAAATGACAACAGAGGGTGACACCAAAAGGTCTCCGGGTTCAGCTCCCTCTGACAGAAGGACAGGGAGGGAGAGAGAGAAGAGGGGGGGGCTGGATTTAACAAAACAACCATCCTGAAGGATCCCACGTCTGAACACACAAACAAACAGAAGCCATCACATTCTCTCCCTTCATATCATTCAGCATGAAAAGGGCTGAAAGGAAAAGTAATTGTGTTACAGATCCAGCTTCCACCTTCAATTTATTCCTCGGGATGTCTGATATCTTCTCCCGCACGCCTATTTAAGCCTGGGCTCTGAAGTCTGCATGAAATCTGTCACCACCCGACTGAAGCCGAGGTCGACCTCTGCTGTGCTCGTACGGCGGAGCAACACGATTGGCTGGACGTGCACCGGTTCAGCGCAGCTGGCTTCACCACTGCCCCACTTTCATTACAGGACCACTCCAATATATATTTTCAGGCTCCTTAAAGTGGCAGATCTCCGATTTATGGCCCTCTCCTGAAACAGGGTTGGCTTTCGCTTTGGCAACATAATGATTCTCTTAACAAGAGACAATACTGAAACTTTAGTGCTTAAGATTGAGAATATTTAGTTCATATTCATTCATTTTTTTCCACAGAATGTGACAGAAAACTATTCCCATTGCTTCCCATTCAGATCATGGCCTCAATAAGGTTAATTTAGCAATACTGTATGCTGAGATTTGCTCCACTATTTTCCTCCCACAAGTTGAAAAAGCAGGAAACTTAATCTAATCTAAATCTAATCGTAATCTTCTCACGTATACACTTTGAAAAATAGGGGTACAATAGGAGTATATTCATGTCTCCAGAGGCATTTTTGTAAAATATGCACCCTAGTATGGTTAAAAACTCATATTTGTACTTTTAAAGGCCCTGAAAGGCGCACTTATGCTCCTAAATAGTAAAAGGACACACTATAGGGGTACAGACCTTCTGGGATGGTAATTGGACCCTTAAAGGTGCACTTACATGCCTTATTTTCAGAGTTCAAGTGTGTGTGACCTGTTGCAGATGAATACTTTCCTCCTAAAAGTGTTTGTGTCAGGAAGACACACGCGGTAAAACCAGGGATGGCTTTTTTATGTTAAAGATGATGCAAAAACACAGACTCTCGTGAAATTCCAAACAGAAAAACAGCTGTAACTCGGAATTTATCACACTCCAGACACGCTTTATACTGCAGGTGGTCAAGGAGTTGTTCCCATCATGCGTTAAGGCACACTCGCTGTTACCACGGTAACAAGGAGTGCCTCGATCTCCACAATGAGGACCGAAATGTTGAGGATTATAACTCTATAACTGACATGACAGTCGCCTATTCACATTCGTATAACCAGCAAATCCACAGAGTCTTTTCAAAGAGGCATCAGGATGCTGAGGAGGTGCTGACACACCGGGGATGTGACACGTTTTATGAGAGGCAGCCACACACGCTCTGGAAGCACGGAAGGTGTGGATTCATCACGGCTCTCGGCGGTTTGATATGTGACGGAGGGGGAGGAGAGGCTAAAGCACAAACGTCTCTCCTCATTAGGCCTGACAGCCCCCGTCCTCTGAAGCTGACAGAGACTCGTGTCCTACCTCCACCAGCCGGCTCTCAGTATGGCACCGGTCCGTCCACGCCAGGCTCTCCCCTCCAGTCAGAAATCAGCGCGTCGGCTTGATCCGATTGGGCACGCATGTCAACATCACCTCGTGTGAGCGGGGGAGATAAAGAAGGAGGGTTTACTGTTTGATGTCTGGCCAGGCGCCGCAGTTTCCCAGTCTCAACGCTAATGTGAGGCCCGTTCCCCCCGGGGGACAACTTATTGTTTCTCCTCCTAATCTCTAATCGCTGTCAACCGGGTTTGTCTTGTGCTTGTAGTTCTTTCTGATCTGTTACGCAACAATAAGTGGAAACATGGCAAAGGTAAACCTGTGGAAAACAGTCTGATGAACCCTTTAAGGTGAACTTCTAACAATGATCCTAATTCTTTAGATATAGGCAAGAAACACTTTAGTGTTAATGTTAACATTATTCAAACTACTATAACTTCTAAGGCAAATTAATATCCACTATCAAAGATGAAAGATTCAAATGAATAAATAAATGTCATATTTGATAGACCAATGGAACTAGTATTAATATAAGAAGAGATATTTTCGTGTGTTGCTTGCTTCTAAAATGTGTAATAATCCCATTTTTTCCTGTTTTCCTGATGAGAGAATTGACTATCTGAGCACAAAAAGAATCTGAAGGCATTTTTCTACTGCCTTTCCTGGTTAAATAAGGCAGAGGAGTGAAAAAAAAGATAACACTGCTTGTGCAGAGCATGTGGAATCTCTTGGACATTCTTACCTTCCGTGCAGAGACAGAACAGGATGCGGGTCCCCATTTCTGAAAGAAACAAAAAAGCTAATATCAGCTATTGCACATTTCTAAACCTCTTCAAAGACATTCATCTGTCATAAGCACGGTGGCGGATCTGAATCGAAGCACTTCTGATTTCCTGCAGTGATGCGTCATTATTTTCCACCACAAAAACAACATTTTACCTGCAGAACCGCTGAGGATGCTGCTGAAAAACAACAATTTAGGGCCGCATGTTGCCTCTGGCATTTCTGATATTTCACCCAACCCATTTCACCCATCCCACCCAACTTTGAATTTGAATTTTGGGGCAAACAGCTGGCATTGGCTGAGGCATCCCGGTTCCCCATGATGGATGATCCCACACATCCCCTGAAGCCCTACCCTGTCAAAGAGTTCTCCGTTTGTCCGGTAAATGCTGACAATCCTGGAAGCAAAGCATTGTTTTTCAACAGATAATTTGGATGGGGGAAAAAAAGGCTGTTGGAAAAATGTGTCTAAACTTCTGGCCCAACTCGTCGCCTAAAGCCTGGAGAGATTTCCTTTATGACTTCAGCTATGATGGAGGCTGGCGCAGATGCTATCTCCGTGCCGCCTGACAAAGCAGACGACACTCACTGTGCGCAAAGTTTCCAGGTATCCACTTTCATAAAGACACATTATGCCCAAGTGATGAAGAATAATTTGCGCCTTGAAGCGCTGCGGCGTTAATTGGCAAAGCCGTTGTTATCTTCCAATTACAGCGCAATGAGAAAAACGTGCCAATTCCATTAGCTTTCAGGATCTGTACATATCCTATCCACGTGATAGTTGCTAAATTATTTGCCACAAGGTAGAGCATGTGTCAGAGTGAGTGAGTGTGAGGTTACAGGCGATGGGGGGGTGGGGGGGGGTGAAAAGCATAGCTTGGATCTGGCTCAGGCTAATTTAAGATGATCAAGGTGGCTAATTGGTTTTAAATTAAGCCATTCCTATGATGCGTGTGTGTCCAATTAGTGGAGTGTTAACTTCAGGAAGGAATCTCGCTGTCAATGTTTTCCCAAATCCAGCAGCCGTGGAGTAGTCACATCACAAGCCCTGCCTGCTGTCTCACTCGTCCTTAGGGCGGCTGGTAGGGAGCTCTGGAAACACGACGGCATAAAGCTGGAATTGACACTTAACCTGTTGGCGTTTGACCAGTGGGGACAAAAAGACAACAGGATGCTCGATACAGCGTGTACTATTTAGCAAAGCGCACCTCTGCCACAGAAAAAGTTTAGAAAATCTGCACCATGGGAGAATTTCCTTAATCTTCCATGTGCTACTGCTTATACTTTATGCCCATTTGTGGAGCTAACCTTTAGACTCACTCACTAATCTTGCGCAGATCTGGTCCTTATGTGCTGCTTTCCTGCAGGTTTTAGATGTTTCTCTGCTCCAACATGCTTTATTCACATTAAATGGTTGATATTTTTGGTCTGAAGCAGGTGTGCAAAAAAAAAAAAAGGAAGTCTCTGAAACCTGCAGGAAGTGGCCCTTCCTGCAGGACTGGATTTGGACATATTTTTTTATTGTGTATTGACTATGTAGACACTTTATAGGTTCAGTCAGCTCCTTATTGCAGGGGTTTTTTAGAATTATGTGCTGTAATACAACCTCACATCACATAAACACAAGCAGGATACCTTCATGCCAAATCTGAAGTGCTGGACGGCACCAGGGCCCTTTTTGATTAAAGACACGTTGTAATCAACATCCCTCTCCACAACTCTGACATAAAACTTTACGACACAAATATATGCATGCTTGGATTGTTAAAAAATGGTTCTAATCTCACAACAGCTGTTTGATTGGCATTGAAAAATCTATAAAGCGGGCTGCATGCTATTTTACCCTTTAATAGATCACTTTCAAATGAACAACTTAAGTTTAAAACGTTTTTCCTGTCCGTGTTACTTTCTACAAAGGTAGCGCCAGCTAGCTGTAGCTGGTGTTAGCACCCTCCATTTGCCTCTGAAGGCTGGTTCTGCTGCTTCGTGGGACATTTTGAAGTGAACTGCACAGTCAATCTGAAGTTAAACTGAAAGTTTAAGCTGCTCTTAGGTAAAAAAAAAATGGCCTCAAACACAGCTAAAGTCCAGAAACCGAAGAAAAGGCAACGCTCGGACATCATTCATTTCAAACATCACGCTACTCCATTTGAAAAAGCTGCATGGAGGGCCTTTGACAACTCGGAGTGCATGGCTGGCAGCTGTGTTTGCTCTAATATAGAGAGCATCTCTTTGGGATAAATGTCTTGATCAGTGCAGAGGGAGGAACAGGAGGCTGGGAAACAGCTTGTACAGCCAGCATAATCAGCCCCAGCGTTGGCAGAAAGTGACAGCGCTTTATTACTCGTCTTGGTAAAAGTATAATTGAGCAAGTCTTTTTTTTTTGTATCCGCACGAACATGTTTTTACTGAAAACTGCACAACTGTCATGGAGAGGACTGACGTGTGTTCAGAAATACTTCCAGCCTTTAGATGGGATCAAACATCTCCTAGAGTCCAGAAACAAAGAGGACTGCTGTCCCTGGGGGGGCCGGGAGGTACAAAGCCTAGGATCAGACTCCAGAGGTGGCCTTTGAACCGATCCAGCTTCATATCTCATGTTAAAACGCTGTGTGGGGCAATTATTTTCTGATTTAGTCGTTTTAATGGATTGTAGCCTGAAGGTTGAGATGTTAGCCAACACGCTGATGTAAAGCCGCCATTTGGCACATAAAAAAAACACACCTCCCAATCATTACTTCTTAATACCATCAATAATAGAGTTAATGTGCAGTTTAATTTCACAGAAATGACATCGGAGAGCACAAAGAGCTCGTCCTCCTGACGGTCGCAGTTCAAATGTGGAGCCCCTCAGAATTATGGAAACGGGAACAGAAGGGGCTCCATATCCACGGTGCTTTCTGCATCATTAACAAAGGCTTTGATTAATGGCTTACATCCCCCCAAAGCTCCACCTGTGAGGATTGCAGTAAAGATCACACCAAAGTAGAGAACACAGCAAAGGAAAAACAGACATTGGGGGAGGGGTCATTTGCACCCGCTTTCACCTGTTTTCACGATTCCAGTGGTAAATTTTGGGTAAATATTGTGACTTTCTAATCAGTTTTGATGCCTGTGCAGGGGTAAGTGAGCGGGGGGGGGGCTGGGTGGGTGTGTTCGGGGGGTAAAATAGCCCTGCATCTACTCGGGTTTCTGCCGACCTCTTGGCGTTTTGTGTAACCCACCCATGTAATCCATCATGGAGACATTAATTATGAAGTAAGCTCTTCCAGGACAAAGACTCTAATAAAGGGCCTGTCAACAGAGGCTTTTCTTGAGAACTGTGCAGTCAGGGAGGCGGGGGGGCTGCCGAGCCCCCCCTCGACTGGGATCTTACCTCGAATAGGAAAGCCAGAAAAAGATAACTGCTTTGAAATAGATTTGTTTTCATTGGTCTAAATCCGTTTTTTTTGTTATTGTGACTGTTGCTGCCTCTGATGCAGAGCAGGCTAATAGTGTTATTGGTTTGAGGCCTTTTTATCAATACCTTAGTGCATAACTATTTTTAATTATCAACGTTTATTGTTGATTGTGTTCATTTTCTCATTTATTAGACAGTTTACTCCATGTGCTGCCTCCACTTAAGCTGCAGGAGAGCTGACAAAACCAACAATATTCCTACAGTTTTGAAATCATGAGATGTTACAGGACTGATGACAGTGGGAATATTTGACTAATTAGAAATGTTCTGGTTCAGGGTAACCTCAGAAGAGCCACCTTCCTACCACAGCCACCACTGAGGACAAACCAAAACCATTTGTCAGCCTAAAAAACGTCTTAATCTGTGGTCGCAACCGCACACATCAGGGGAGTTAAAAGAGGTTCAAAACCAGCTGAAACAATTAGAGAAAAAACAGAAAACAGCCCTCAGCGTATGAGGCAGCTAACATGGCCGGATCCGTCAGAGAAATGGAGAAAAAGAAAAGCCCATGAGTCTCTGCAAAGGTCATCTGTGCTCACGTCTTTTACACACAAACATGGACGTCACGAACAAATGGTTATCGGCTTAAAAAGGGAAATGTGTTCAACTGACAGGAAAAGATGAGGAACCCCGGACTTGTGCGCGTGGAAACCACCGCGTTTCTGTGGCTCCGACAACTGTTAGGCTACCTCTCCCCGTCACTACGACGCCTCGCCTCTCAGAGCCACAGAGAGACGGCTCAGGGTGTGAAACTCCAGCCGTAACCTGGCCGAGCGGGCCTTTGTTTCATGGTTAATTACCACCGACTCCTGGCTCGCACCCCCTCTCCCTCCTCTTATCATCCTTCCATCGCCCCTCCGCTCGGCTTTGTCTTGCCACTCGCTCGGGGGAAAAAGGTATTACTAATGACAGAGGAAGGTTACCCAATTTATCTTCGGGCCAAACCTTTCAGAGCGAGCTCTGCACGGGTCCCTGCAGAGTACAGAGTTCCAAAGGGAGTAAAAAAACACGGTAACAACCATAGGGACCCGATCCCGACCCGACTCCCCGACTTTGGGTCAGACGACTAAAAAGAAAAAGAATTCATGAACGGGAGAGTCTTATTTGTCTATTGAGGGAGTAATCTGACTATTTCAAAGCACCTGATGGGATTTTTTGATGCAGCCAGGACAAAAAACTCATTCCCCGACACAATTTATCACAGCGGATGAGAAAAAAAAGGCTGGGGAAGAGAGTTTTGGTCAGAGACTGATGGGAGCTTTGTTCCTCCGACCCCTCAAACACACTCTGATTGGACAAGGTCTGTCTGAAACAGCAGATGGATAATATCAAAGTATACATATAGATTTATTGCTAGATAAAAAGAACCCAGCGCTTGCAGTTTTCAGTGTCCTCTAACTTTCTGTGGTGCAGTAGATGGTGGTAAAGAGAAAACGGTAAAAGAGCCGCTCCCTCCTCGGGGAGCCGAGGAAACGGCGACAGCGAAATAGTTATTTGGTGCACACCTGGAACCTCTAAAAAAGACGATCCTCTGGGTAAAGCCAACACCCAACCCTCCCAACCAACTGAGGAATCTTAAAGAAGCAGTTCTATTTCCGACCCACGACTTGTGGCAGCGGTTTTCATCCACAAATCAACTTAATCTGCAGGTAAATCACAGTTGAAACGTACAGGTTAATGTCCATTTCCCAGCATACCCCGGCACTCTTTATGTAGTTGTGTAATTACGATGAAAAGACCCATTTTCCACTTGTGAGCAGACATTAGGAGTGCCAGCATGCACAGATGACATCCTGACAACAGAGACAGGAGAAGTACTGCTTTATAATTCCCCTCAGGGGTAAACAAGATATCTTCTCATTTTCATTAAAGATGGCAAATACATGCAATAAAAGCAAAAAATCCCACAACAACAAAAAAGCAAAACTCAGTCACAGGATATTTGTGCCTAAATCACACTGAACGTGTGCAGGAATATGTGTGCAGTAAATGTCATTTTTTACACCACAGCACGTTTATCTTTAGCTAGACAGGCGCATTTATAAATCAGGGCAAATTAAGAGTGTTCCCGCCTCTCCGGGCTCCAGCAGCAGCTGCCGGCGGAGGCAGACGGGCCCCGTTTGGCCTTTTTCTGCTTCTGACGATCATCTAAACAGTCCTGAAAGGTTAAGTCAAACATGATCGAATAAACCATCCTTTTCATTTTAGCATCACTCTTTTTTTGGTTGGGTCTTCCTTTTGTAAGCAAAAATAATGAGCTAATAAGCTAATGAGAATTAACTCGGACCGATTGTTTGTGGGTGCCACAAATGGCTCCATCATGATGATGTCCAGCCTTTCAATGGATGATTGCAGCTTTTAAATCTGCTACATGTGGGTAATATCAGTGGGGATGTGTCCAAAAGCATTTTTTCCAAAGGTAGAATTTCATTTTTCATTCCCGGTGTACTGGTCATTAGGTCTTTCAAACCAAGCTTTGGGGGGCATTTGGAGAGCTGTTTGGCCAAATTTCATTGATCCATCAGAGAAAAGGACCTCAGCTCAGCAAAATGGAGAATCTGGGACAAAGGGAGCAACAAAGGAGCACTTTGGCTTTAAAGCTTTACATAAAACCTGCCTTGTTTCTCTGTAACATCGATAAAGATTCATTTTGACCCTTTATAAAAACTGTTCTGAGAATAATTTGTTTTTAGAAAAGAAATGCAGAAAATAGTGATTCAATTTGATTTAAGACATGCAAATTATGTGTGTTTTCTGCTTATGTATGTATATGTATATTTTGTTTAAAGTGTTCAAACAGTTGAACTAAAAGTTACCATCTTTTATCCATTTTTGTCCCCCTGTAAGGCTTTAAAGCGTTAAGTAAGAATAAAATAAACAAAAATGCAATAAATTGTTCTCGGCAACTTAGTTTTACCTGAATTTCTTCACCAGTTCATGCTAAAGGCCATCATATATTTATAGAACATGGGTAAGTAAGAGCACCACTCAACTTTAAAGCCTGCTCTGGTGGAAAAAAGGACAATTTGAGGTGAAGCTTTTGGCTCAAAATTCAAACATGTAGCCTACACAAAAGTGGCACAAATCTGTCACAAATGTAAGAGATTTGATGTCGCTAAAGGAGGGAGAAATGCAGGGGATGCCATCATGATATGGCTGTCAGCTGGAGAAACAGTAAAGCTGAGATCATTAATGGAGAACAGACTGGCAGTGAAAGGGGCCATAAAGAAGACAGGAAGTGCGAGGAGAAAGTGACACGTCTGTGCTTAACAAATGAGGTGCCGGGTGTCCACAGCTGTTAACGACTAAACCCTGATTAAACACTTATTAATCAGCTCGGGCCAGAGGAGCCGTGTCAACATTAATCAGCTCTTATCTGCTCAGCAAAAGGCCAAAAAGTATGCGACCACCTATCCGGCCCAACAGGACCAGATAGCAGGGACCAGATCGGGCCGCTGATCTGCTAAAAAACCCGCCCACTTCCTCCCGGATTGAGGGGGGGATCTGCGAGCGGGAGCTGGGAGATGGGACATGTCAGGTGGTGGGGGGGGGGGGGGTTTCTGGGCCGATGCCTATCGCCGATGCTCCGCCGCCATCATGTGCTCCATCATCTCCGGGCTGTCCTGCTTCACAGCTGCCACCTTCAAGTCCCGATTATAGAAATGCCAAAGTATTCACAAACACGATTTATCACCCCCCCACCCCGCCTTATCGGTGGCGTCCTCTATCAAAGCACCTGGGCGAGCTGTCACTTTGAAAGCTGCTCTGTCTGTTGACCGCCCAGTTATTAATCCCATCCGTTTTCCCACCGATTTCTTTTAAAGGAGCACGGACGCTGCTCTGGTGTGGACACAGTCAATAAAATCCCGTTAGGACGTTTACAGCTACAAGGCCACTTTAGCTAAAAGCGCTGCCTGACTTCATGGGTTTGCAGGGTGATGATGTCACAGCAGGAAAACTGACATGTGGGAATAAACATCCTGTTTTTACAAGGCTTTTAATCTTGCGCGATGGAGCCATGAGATCCGAGGCGACCAATCAGAAGCTGTCCATGAAAACACGCAGAGGGAACTTAACATATGTAAACGATGGGCCAACGCAGGCCTCCATGTCCCCCGAGGAGAGGCATTTCATAATTTCTTTTTTTCTATTCTGGGCACTTTGACATAACTGGGAGCTCTGAGTCTTATGATCCACTCACACCGGAGCAAACCCACAGTGGTGCTTGACATTTGTGGAGGTTCACCCCCCGCGGTGTAAGAGAGAATTGTGGATAAGGGTGAAAATGAAATCTAATTCTGATCTGAAAAAAAAAGCAGCCGCAGATTAGCTCAAGACTGTGAAAAATACAGAAAATTACAGGTTGGAGTACATGAGCACATGAAAGTGAAGGAGCGTTTAATTAGAGGCTTTGCTATTGATTAAGCCGGGCAGAGGTGGGTTTTTCACGGGCTGCTCGGGCTTTGTGGAGCCATTTATTTTCCAGGCGGCAGCGAGCACAAAGTTTCCATCTTGAGGAGAGATTTACCCTCTGGGTGGAGAAATTTAAGACGAGAGGGATGGAAGGAAGAGGGATTATGGAGACAGATTATACAGAGAGCAGGTTGCCATTCGTTTCGTTTTAGCTGATTTACCTTTACGTGAGCGGGGGACTTCGTCCTAATTTGAACAAACATCTCACCCTAAATGTGAAAACGTGCGGCGGGAGAACAAAAGGATGCAGAATTAAAGCTGGATAAGGAAGAGGAACAGCAAACAGAAAGCAGAGCAGATGTAAGAGGGTGTTTATGATGAGTGTGTGGGGGGTATGGTGGTTTTGGCAGAGCTCTCAGCAGCTGGCCGTCTGAGCAGAGGCAGCGGCAGCAGCTGTCTGCGCTGCTGTGGCCTTTAGTCAGCTGCAAATGTGCAAACCCTCCACCACGAGTGTCCCCCTGATGAACTCCAGGCTGAGGGGGCGCTCAGGAAACCCTCTTTAATGCTCGTAAAACCCACTTTTTTATTCTTTATCTACAGACTTCAAACTGAAACCCAGTGCACGTGACTGGCAATCGAAACAAACATGACAGAGGCAGGGTCATCTGGGTCACAGAGGGGAAACAGAACCTGAGGAAACATGGGGAAAGGGCAGGACAGCGTAAACAAAACCGGAACTCCGAGCTCCGCGATGAGCCAGATATCAACTCGCCAAACGAAATTCCTGCTCACATATCGTCAGACGGATGCATTACTCACTGCTGTCAGAATATGAAAGAAGCTCTTTGCAAACCCACAGAAACTTCTCCCAAAGTCTCCGATATTACATTTCGGTTTCAGTTGCTGTTCTGTGGAAAATAACTCATCTAAAGAGCCGGGGTGTCTGTGTGGTGCCATCTCTCTGCTGCCACGTCTCCGTGGCTCTTGCTAGTTTGCTCTTAATTTGCATAAATATGAAGAGTTTGAAATGCCAGTATGAAATTAAGCCACCTGCGGAACTCATCTGGGGTCAGCGGTGAGTCCATTAAGTTTATGAGGCTGGCAGTGAGCGCGGGCCACGGCCCCCGGCTGCATCTGGACGGCGCACAGCCGCAGACACACAACCGGCACAGAGATCCCTGAAGGCAACGCGGAGATTTGAGCATGAATTCTTTGCCGTTTCGCTTAAAAGAAAAAACAAAACGAAGCCAGTGCTCGCACACACACACACGAGGGTCGTCTGATTAAATTAGCAAACACAAAGTGACGATAGGCACATCTGGCTAAATGTTTTCCTTGCATTCAGAGTTGGATGCTGCTAATTAAAGTGTTCACCCGAGAACAATGCATGCCAATAGGTTGAAATCAATTAAATGGAGGTTGTGAATCAGATTAGCCTTATTAAACTGTAAAACTTATTTGATTAGCACTCGGCTGTGTCATTTGAAAGGATTCGCATGCCAACACGCTGCTATGAGTCACATCCTGACAGGTTTGCAGGGTTATTTCTGTTGGTCTTGTTCTTTTTTTTTTTTTTATCCCTGTTGCCATTGTTCCAATGAGGAGAGATGGAAATGGGTCAGGTGTCATCCCAAAGGAGTTCCAGGAGTGAAGACTGAGCAGGAACACAGCCCAGTTAAGGGACTGGCTCAGCGAGGGGATTTAAGCCTCTCAGGAGGCGCTTACGCACAGGTTAGGATTACGGCCATTGTCAGGAGTGGAGGGTTGCAAGTGTGAGGAGGCGGCACGAGGAGGCACTGCCAAGAGGCTGAGCCCTCTTTGGAGTTTGCCTTGCTTTAATGCCATTGGTTGGAAATCCGTTTCGACCCTCATGTCAGAGCCAGGAAGGCACATTTGAACAAAACAAGGAAAAAGAAGAAAAAAAAAAACATTCTTCATTTTCTGTCAAATCAGAAGTCAAAGGTTTGTTCAAGGTACGCTCAAATGTATTTTTACCTGTCGTTGCTTCTCTTTGAACCCTCAGAGGGGTGTTAATCACAGGTGTTTGGCTGGTCTGAAGCTAAGTGCAAGCAGCCTCGAATACAATTACAATATGCAAATCCACGAGGTTAACCCAGTTTAGCTTGTTAGGATGTTATTATTTGGTAATTAGCATGAAGACAAAGTGCTTCCTTTGGTTTTGCAAACAAACAGACATTAATTCAGCTGCTTTATAGGGCACACACTAAATCAGATTGAAGGCGGTAAAACATTCTAGCATTTCAATAAGACAGTGAACAGAGATATTTGTCAAAGGTCGGATGAGAGATGCAGAAATCTGACTCCAGTGGGCTGTTATGGAACATACAGAGAGGATTGGCTCTTTGACATCAGTGCTTTTTTTTCTTTTCGCTTTATTCTCCCCCTCAAAACACTTCTAAGTTAGACTCAGAGAAATACAATTTGATTAAGAGCACACCCCCTACTTAAACCGAGAGGAAGGAAGGTGGCGAGCGCGGCGTGTTACCTCTAATGTGACAGCCGATAAGAGCTCTCTCACATTCACCTCGATGAATTTAAACATGACACCGAGGAGGTGCATTTATGCCGGGCGCCATAGTGTAATGAAGGATACACGGGCTCCACTTATTCCTTGGTCTAATTGAAGTGGAATTATTTTAAATAACTCATTTTCAAAACGGGAAAAAAAACAGCGTGACATATTTGTGATTCAAAGAACACCATGTGCTCGCAGCATCTTTTTCTGGACTGGCGGATTAATTTGGTGCTGCTAACAACACGGGCTCGACGGGTCTGCATGTGCCCGGTATCCCATCAGAACAGAGTGTGGCGTCATGAGGGGAAAAATAGCTGGAAACAGCCGCCTTTAGCAAGTTTCAGCCGCATCCGGGATCATTTTCCTTTGTAAAAACCCCCAAGCTGACTCCAGCCGGAGCCAGGTCCACTTCCTGATCTGGATCAAGGGATACAGGGCAACGGTTGCCATGCAAACCGTGAGACAGACAGGAGCAAGTCTAGCTCAGGGGAGCCGGTTTAAGAGTCCCAGAGTCGGGCGCTCAACGCCATGACAGACAACCAAATGGAAGCTGCAGCCGTGGATGGAGGACTGAACTTGTGTAAGAGATAGATGGAGAGAGAGGAAGGCTTTTTTTAAATACTCCAACCACCCACTGATCCACCAGTGGCTCGATGTGTGCGATGAAGCGCTGGAAGTTTGGAGAGAGTGGAGGACCAAGCCACGAGACTCGGAAAGGATCAGAGAAAACGAGCTGGACGAGGTCCGGTCATGGAAGCGGCTGCCATGAGGCACCGGAGGCTTCTGTGGCCGAGCGGGAGGGGCCAGATGGGTTAGATTCCTCCAGAAATGTGCTGTGGAAATGAATCTGGCAACTCGAGCAGAGAGACGGAGCCGGGGAGGAGGGGCAGGAAGTGAGAAATGCTTGGTCGGTGGGGCCGGTGCTCGGAGGGAAACCCGCCGCGTTTGATCTCACGAGGAAGATCACAAGGGAAAGATAACTGCGCAGCACATCTCAGAGGCTCCTCCAGTCCTCTGCAGCCTAGAGAAGGCCGGGCCGGGGAGGGAGCCGAACAAACAGCAGAGTATGATTTATGAACACTTCTGCTGCTCCCGTTTCCAGCCGTACCTGCATCCCTGTTGGCAGGTAAACAATGCTGACTCCTCTGAAGGAATGCCTTTGTAGTTCCTTTTTTTGCCTCTCTCGTGCACAAAAACGGGGAAAAGAGGCCTCGTCCGTCCACACCGCGGCCCCCCCTCCCTCCTCTCCTCGTTTAGCCCAGGGATCCATTTGTGCTGACTTCTTAAAAGGCTCTCCGAGTGTCACTTGGACAGAGTGGATGGGCCTAATCGCATTTAACAAAGTGGAAGCAGATCTACACCAGCGTAAATGGATTGAACGCTTTCTTCTCGCGTTAGTCAGTCGTTGCCGTAATGCCCCTCTGTCATTTTGCAAAACTCGGTCACTTTGTTTGCTTTCAGCGTTTTCCTCCATCTACTCTAACGCGCGCCATGCGGACTTTTAGCCATAAGCGACACTCCAGAGACCTAAAGAGGCCATTTAAAGAGCACTGTCAAAGTCTCTGAGGTTCTGTCAGCGGCAGCATCTTTGCGTTTGAAATCTTTAACTGTTTGACAGAAATCAGCACATTTAAGTTGTAACTTTGCGGTGGTTGGAGGCCCACACCTTCCAGGCTCTTGTTTTGTGCTTTTCATAATGGAAATCAATGTGGTTGATGGTTATTAACCCTACTCAATGAGTATATAATGTAATCTCTTTAGGTCCTCAAATCTAATCAAGTCTCAAACAGAGCCTCTTTCTTCTGATAGTTCAATATGAAGTTAATGGCTTGTGGCAGTGGTCCCAGATGGCTCAGTTTATCCATCAGCTATTTACAGCTCCGAAAACTTAGCCAGGTGTACCTCTTTGAGCGGCCATTTTCAGCTCCCGCACAGAGGGCGGCAGCTGCTCCGCCGTCCTCGCTTCATTTGGCTGATGATTTGTTGTAGCCATCAGGCATTCAAATGTATAAAGATATGTTATTTCATCCTCATTTTTATTTCTAATAGCTCCATGTTAGAATGGGTGGGGAGTAGATCAGTTGGCAAACGTGACAGATTGTCCTGATGCTATTCCCGATTTAATAAAGGATATTTAGAGTGACTTTGTGGAAATGTCAAATGAGATATTCCACCATGCTGAAGAAAAAAATGGATAAAAAACCAAAAGCTTGAATATGACTCTTTAACTGAAAGGGGAAATTGACCCCAAATGTTAAATTACCTTATGGGTCAATGCTCCCTACATATTTTGTTCTTCTCATGTGTTTAATGGAAAAGGTACTGTCAAAAATATTCCTGTTTTGCCAGGGCTCTGGCTTTTTTGTTCAGCCTTCTTTAAAGGTTAGATAACCCACCAGCACTGCCGGCCTGAAAACTGCAGGACAGCTTCACGCTGCTTCGCACAACGACCTTCGGCGAAATGCAAACCAGGCGAAAAACACTCCGGACCAGAGGTCCTGTGCACATCTGCTGAGAAAGGAGGCGGGCGCTCCCCTCCTGCTGTTCCACACCTGCCCACCAGCCGTCCCCACTGAGCCTCCTGCATGACCCCAGCACCTGCCCGCCTCAGAGTCCCTCCTCCAGATGTTGGGATGACCATCTGTGGACTCTTTTTTTTCCGATCAAGCCGCATTATCGTTTGCTAAACCATCCTACATTTGGAGCTGTAAAGAAGGATTTTCGCCTGGGCTATGCTCCCCCCGTGTCCGCTTATGAGCCCCAGCTCAGTGATTCAGAGCTTCACTCCCCCAGCCAGTCCGCCCCCCCTCCAACAGCCCCCTCCTGCGTGACCTTTTAAAATGTTTTCCTTGGCAATCACCCTCGCTGGAGAGCATTGGGCAGAGGCAGACGAGAGGCAAGTGGTGGAGCCCGTTTAAATAAAAGGAGAAAAATGGATTCGGGTGGAACATGCCACAAAAGCCCGAGCGCAGGTGAGAAGTCTGGTCATGCACATCCGTCAACACGAGGCATTTTAAAAGCTTTTTTAGAAAGTCCTGCTCTTCCAGCCTCTGACAGATTTCCTCAGGTGGTGGATGGGAGTGTTTGTGACAGCAGGTTTTCCCAGATTTAATGGCACCGTCTTCTGTGCTGGGTGCTTTGTTTCCAGTTTTTGCAGATCGGTAATGTCAAAGTGAAACCAAAAGGAAGCCTCCTCTCTATCCGGGTTGAGCATATTCAGTGCCAGCTGCCTGGGTCGGCCGTTCACTCATCCAACAATCCTCTGGATGCCCCATCCCATCATTACTCTCAGATCACCGGAGTCCACCTGCGAACCCACGTGACCGGCAGCCTTCAGAGTATCAAACAGAATGACTAACCGCAGCCTGAAATCAATACCTTTCCGCTCTGAAACACATTTATCTGTAAGAAAGAATTAATTAAACAGCACAAATCAAAGTATATTGCATGATACATCCCCCCCCCCCCCCCCCTCCAGCCTACAAAGCCGACGCTGAGAGGTCAAACACTGAGAGACATGAAAGATTAAATGTATCAATAATGCATTGGGGCTGAAAGATTTAGAGCGGGGGCTCCTGGATGAGGCGTCGTGGTCGTGTCACGTCGGGGGAACAGGTGTGCCGCCACTCAGGCCCCCCCGCTGCCGCACGCCGCGCCGATATCTGGCATGTCAAATGAACAGGTGTTGTGTATAATTCATCCCGGTTCCATATTTCATGAACAGGAGTGGGAGAGTGCTTCGGGAGTCTGCTGGGAGGCCCGGAACCAGCGCAGACCACCCCCCCCCCCCCCCCACCCCTCCTCGCCGTGGAGCACCTCTCCAGAACGCTGCTATCCACGAGCAGGCCCGTGTCCCGCGTGTTCGTCTGACACCGTACGAGCCCCGAAGCCCACAAACTCACACCTTAAATTTTTAACCCCACCTCGTATGATCTGCAGAAGTAGAATACTAGAATAAACAAACTTTTGCGCCCAGTTCGGCTTCAGTTTCGCGTTTAAACTCGGATTGTCGTATAAAAACAAGTTAAAAATGAGAAAACAAAACCATCCTGTGTGAATTATGGAACTAATTTTTTTTAAATATTCCACTGCACCACATAAGAAAAACGGTCCAAAATCCCCTTTGAGTCCACATAATGGACAAGGTCTCATTTAGCAGAAATAAAGCCAGCCATGGGTCTGTCTTTAAGGCATTCAGGACCATAATTGTTTCAGCCGTGCGAAAAAGTGATCAAATGTCCATTTCATTTGTGTGTTAGAGCGGCACTACAGTAAGATTTTAAGTGTGGAGCGTAAGAATGAAACAGGACGTTAACGTTGACAAGTGCACAATGAAATGAGTCATTCTTTTCATCATCTCTGAGCAGGGAGCAATTTTTCAGATAGAATTCACTTTCTTGCTCCAACTTACTTCACATAAGCTCTGTTTTAAACCAAATCATTTCATTTTGGCCTCCAGAAAGTTGCAGTTTTAATGAATGACACCATAAAAGGGAGCAGCGAGATCAGTTTTACATCAATTAGCAACATGTTAGAACAGAGGGCGCGACAACCTTCTGCTTTAAGTAGAAGCTGAATGGGCTCTTGTGAAAGGAAAAAGGAGACGAGGAGGGCAAGAATTTATCACCAAAAAACTGCCCATTCGTCCTTTCTGCTCCAGTTAGCCATCAGGAACAGATTTTAAAGTGAATTCAGAAGAAATAGAGTAGAAAATGAGAGCATGAACCTTCAACGTGAATTTTCTACATATACACACACACATATATATATATATATATATATAT
>JABUIW010000245.1:3715994-3754616 GCA_013363375.1 Menidia beryllina | reverse complement strand
TGTGTGTGTGTGTGTGTGTGTGCGTGTGTGTGTTTTTTAGGAGGGAGGGGGAGGACGTGGGTTGTAGTTTTTAAGGGAACGCTGCTGTAAAACTTTTTACCCACTTTTAAAAGTCCCCGTTTTCAGATTCCATAATGACCGTGTAGAAACTTCTTTGTTAATCATGTTCTTGCAGAAACCTCTGATTCCATTTGGAGAGGATGCACTGTAATATCCCCATTATGCCAATCCAGCGCTTTTATGTGGTTCGGATCCCGCGGTGTGTGATTTAAATGGGATCAGACAGTTACACAAACAACAATTAAAAGCTTGGTTAAGTTTGTTCTTCCTGATTACCAGTGAAGCCGTATCCTGCATACAAAGCAGAGCCTCCCCCAGAAAATGGCTGTTAATCTGCATTTGTGATGATCAAGGCCTCATTCGAAAGCTGCCTGCGTCCCTCCCACAAGACAATGCGCTCATCTAAGGCATTTGTGAATAAGGCCAGTCACTCTAAAAAGACGAGCGATAACAGCCGGCTGTTTCGGGGAGCCCGTAGCTCAGGCCTAACAATACGGGGTTTAATGAGGCGCTACGTACTGATTGGTAGACGTGAAGAGAAATCAAACCCTGCTGGAGAAGTAGTTCCATGTCAAACAAAATCACAGCCATCCGTCATTGTTTCGGTCAAAATGGGGCAACGTGATCATCTAGGGAGTTGGTGGTCATAAAGACAAAGAGCCTCTCAGCCCGAGAAGACTACAATGACTCTTCCTCACTTATATGTGCTGTGGCCCAGCCTCCCACCGCTTCAACCACTCCACGCTTTTCAAAGGCAATAACCAGCCCCCGGTATGACAAATCCACACAAATCTGGCAGTAGACATGCATATATCAGATCAACGATCAGGAGGCAATATCTTCATGGCACGAGCACAAACGAGAGAGGAAACATAAAAAACGTCCATAAATAGAACAAAGATACATGTCGAATGCAGATTCTTAAAGGGAAATGCATCAATCACCAAACTGAGTGCTCACGCTAAAGGGATTTATCAAGCAGGACGATGCACAAACAGCTCCTGTAGGTGTAGCTTTCCTCTAAAATATCTCATGTTTGGCCTTTTATCCTGTTCATTACCGACAACCAGAGTTTGAGAAGCATGAACTGCCTCTCTGCTTCTAACCTTCAACAAACAGAGACTTCAACAAGTCTCTTTTCAAAACTTCATTTTTTTTTTTTTTACCAACTTGAGTTAAGATGGCTTCATGACCAATAACTAGTTCAACCGACTTTTTCCATATGCTGTCTGGAAGTAATCTGTGGTCATAATGAAGGCCAAAATTCGCCTATGTCTCGTCAGAAAACCAAAAAAGAAAGGTATAGAGCAGTTGCCATGGCAACCTGCACGCTAATTTTTTAATGGGAAAGCCACAATGAGACCCAGACCCCCCCCCCCCCCCCCCAGGGCTGGATTGCCTGCGACTCCTCTCAAATCAACGCTGGAGAATTTCTGATAAACACTTCATTTTCAGGTTTGGTGTTCTTTGTCCCCCCCCCCCCCCCCCTCCCCCTGAATGCTCATTGTTGTGCTGCTGTGTGGAAATATTGCTGACATATCACTGGAAGCTTTGGAATACCACATTAAACAAACAATGCTTTTCAATTTCTGGAAATGGCACAGTGATCACTTTGTGCATGGTCAGAATTGGATTTTTCTCTAATGCGATATTTGAAGCGACTGCATCTGGGTGAGGGCAGAGTGAAGGGAAGAGAAGCGCTCATAAATCATTCCTTGACATTGCTGCTTCATTACCCCAAACTCACTCTCTCCCAGCCTCTCTGTCTCTCATCAAAACTCCATAATCCCTGTCAAAGCTGTTTGGATTGGAGGTTAAAAGTGATTCACAAACAGGGGAAGAAAGAGACGGAGAGGATGGAGGGAGAGGGGACGGATGGAGAGAACCATAATCTCCTGTGCTAGGAGCTCTGTTCCACGTACTCTTATGATAATTGCCTCTTGCAAGCTTTCACAGGCTCCACACTTTTTCCCCCTCTAATAGGTGCCGAAAATGGGACTGGCGTGTGATTATAATACCCCAGGTGCAGAGATTCATCCCCTTCTGTGAGCACACGGGAGAGCTGATCATTTGATTTGAGAGGCTGCTGCCAGTCCCTCCTCACCAGAAATGTCAGCCTGATGGATTCCAGGCAAGGTCAAATTGGAAAGCTCGGATTTAAAGCCCAGAGTTGTTACAGATCAAATGTTGGGAAAGCAGAGGCGAAACAGAGGGTCCGGCGGGGGGGAGGAGAGGGCAGGGGGCGGCTTTTATTCCAACACGGCTGCAAAACCACCGCCGTGCGAGTCACTCAGCGGCAAACAAAGGCACACATCAGGCCTCCCACCATGACATCCCACAAAGTTTAGAACACAAAAGAGAGCAAAGATTAGCTGAGTTGTTGGCGTGTGTTCCCTCCTGAAAGGCTGTTACCAGGTAAGAAAACCTCCTTCTGCTGTATAACGGCTAATGTGAAGGTTACTGCCACCATCTTGTTTCACCATGCGGGCTTATGTATTTGCAGGTAGAGCGAGTTCAAGGCCCTATCCAATAGCATTGTGAGGAAATACAACAGGACCCAATAACTATGTAAATTTGGTCTTGGAAAAAAAAAAACAACAAAAAAGACATGTGCAAGCATGTTTTTCAAAAGTTAAAGCTAAAAGTGATGTACGGGATTAAACCCATAAAGTATCTTCGATGGGCAGAAAGCAGCATGTAAAGCCTTAAAATGGGCTCAATAAACGTGACTGCGTTTATCTTCATTATCTTATTTCTAAACCTTTCGAGTGTTTCCAAAAGCCAAACAAAAAACAAAGTGAAGAAATAAGTGAGATATATGAGTTTCATGTACATGAATAAATAGCCCACGTTTCACCTGCTAGATAACAACAGATGCTGTGGAAATAAAGTTAGATGTTGGTGTACGTGCATTATGATTAAATACCGCCATGTCAGGTCATATCAGCCGGTTTGTTTGATGCCTGGCATTCAGAATCTGAATCAAAGCAGCAGGACTGCCATCAGTGACTTTTTTAGATAAAACGGTCAGCAACAGAAATGAGGGAATATCGATGCCACGCAGCAAAGATAAAGAGCTCTTTAAAAATGTGTTGATTCTATGCTTCCTCAGTCCCAGTTTAACATTTGGGACCTAACGAGCTAATCTGCTCCTAATCGACACTAAATCCCAGCAGCTGCGCAGCCGTTTAACAAGTCAAGGTCGCCGCTGCTGTCAAAGCCCCGGGTTAAAACCCCGGGCCTGTCCACAGTAATGAAAACTCTCCAAACAAGAGAGGAATAAAAAAAGAGCAATTTTTGTGGAGAAACGCAGCGCCACCCTCCCCGTTGACTCTTAATCAACACGTCGGAGCTCAAGTTGGAGTAACAGGACTCACATGGGAAGCTGCAGAAGGACTAAATCCTTATAATAGTGCACGTGTGCAGCTTTAGGGAGGAGTCTGTGACCGCTTTGGGAAGAGAGGCAGCAGGAATTCTGGTGGTGTCTCAAACCGGTGGCAGTTTTGGGGGGATTTCAGCAAACAAAGGCGATGGGAGCTGTCCGTGGTGCTGAATCCACCCGGTCTGCCCTGCGTGTAAACCCACATTAGAAATGCCACTCATGACTGTCAGAGCACCCGCCGCCCCCCCCCCCCCCCACCCCACATGCACTATCATGTCTCAGGTGAAGTCCTGGCGATGCTGAGAGCTGGTGTCAGCCGGCGATGTCTGTGGATCCCTGTTACCGATTCAATCTCAGCGTGAAAAGCCTCCTGGTGGAGCAGCCACGAACCCTTCAGATAGGTGTCAGCTCAGTTCTCGCCAACACTTGCCTACATTAAGTCCTCAGCTGCCTGGAAAGCAGCAGCTGGCGTGTTGTGTGGGAAGAAATGCTTTCTTGTTGCTGCTTGTCGAGCAAATATTCCCCGTTTTGCGTGAACACACAGCCGCATTATCATATCAGTGGAACTAAACAAAAGGTTATTTTCCCCTCCCGGACTGAAATGTCAAAGCTTTCAGAGCAGTTTTCCTCAGACTAAAATTAAGAAGCTTCCCAGTGACTTTTAAAAACCTCCAGCACAACGAGATGTTTTTCCCTTCCGGGCTTCTTTTTTCCTCCCAAAATTGAAGTGAACTCACAGTGAGAGTACGCATCCACTGTTGACTTTATCCAGACCGATTCATTAACTCATCTTTCATTGTTATGAGGCAAAAACAGATCCTGTTGTCTCAGGAAAGAATCTTTTGTATTCATGGCATGGGGGAACAGTCCCACCTAATGAAGTATCCACATAAAAGAGAAAAGAGAGATGATTTTAATTTAGAAGGTGTCAACAGCTTTTGAGGATGGTGTCAGATGCTGCAGAGGTGCAGAAATGAACAGCGAACTCTCCCTCTCCTTTAATAGAAGAAGCTGTCACGTCACCATTTTAGATTCCTGCTCTGTGCTCTGATGCATTTCACACATGCCACAGACAACACGCAAACCTCTGCTGCCTCCTCACAGCTATTGCTTTTCTATTAGCAATTCAATTTTATATAGCCCTAATAAGGAAATCTAAGCCTTTATATAATATTAATTTCACACATTTCAGAGCGGCCCAGGGCTGCCGAGTGTTTCACTGACTTTCGAAGTTTCACAGTTTACGCTTAATTCTGGTTTTCAGAAGAGCGATTTGAAGCTAAGTGGACCCATTGGTGTACTGACATCTATTAAATATGACTGGAAGTTCAGCAATGCGAGCTGGCTTCCATGGAAATGCAGATTTCACCCTTAAACATGAAGACGCAGTTCTTTAGCCGGAATCGTCCCCGAGGATTAAACAAAAACATCCGGTCCGGTCAGAGGATCGGGCCGTACTGCAGATGAATTTCTGACAGTCTCAGACTGCTGTTTTTCTCCCTCAACCTCTCAGACATGTATCCGACTCGTATTTTTACGAGGGGCTCTCACAATAAATTGAAAAGTCTCATTCTGAGGAATGACTTTTGTAGAGGTCTTTTTAGACAACCTGAGAAATCTAAAAAAAAAAAAAAAATGAAAAAAAAAATAGCTCAAATATTTCCTTCATATTCGGGGATTCTATGGAGACTATAAGAAAATAAAGAAGGCTTGAGTTGATTCAGGGAAAGGGAGTGAATTTTATTTGAGTGTTTAAAGGCTTCCAAATACTAAGGATATTTTATCTTCCTAAAGAGAGTTTCATGATGTAATTTACCACTGAAAGTGAGAAAAAAGCTTAAATAAAAAACTCCTGTTGGGGAAGATGGGGCCACGGCGGCGTTGGGTTTTGTTCTGCTCACAAAGCTTTACCTGCTTTGTTCACAAAGCGAGATGACAACTTTAATGTGGGGCCTTGTGTTTTCCCGGGATGCTGCGGCTGGTTTTAAAGTGGAACCAATAACTTTGTCACGGCAAATGACCAACATTTGTAAAGGTTGCCTTTCATGCTCTAAGCAAAGGAAGCGGGGATTTCTCCAGATCCCCAAAAAACATCACCGTTCCCAAGACACACGCAAACACACACACACACACACACACACACAGACACACTAGGAGGCCTGCTGTGTTTGACAAATCAGCACATGAGCTCGTTAAAGCGAGTGGCCTCTGAAAGCAGCGGTAGATTCTGAGGTGGCAGCATCTCTGTTTTGTCCATGCCGAATGCAAAGAGATGTAAGGAAGGAGAGCCTGCGACAAACAAATCAATGGAGGAAATTTGCACCGGGGACGCAGAAACGAGCAACAAGAATGGAGGGAAGCTCAGCAGAACACACTCTCTATCATGTCGGATCCGGTTTGCTGTCGGTGCTGGGTTCCTGTGGGGAGCAATTTGCTCGCTTTCCTCCAGGCCCCAGCGGCAGTGGCAATGCAGTCACCTCCTCTACCGCCCCCCCCCCACCCCCCCAACCCAAAATGAAGAGGCCTCTGCTGGGGGAAAATCGCCTCTCGGTTTGCCCTCTTTCCTCTTAGATCCCTCATCTCCTGCGTGGTAACCTCTGAAAGCACCTGCCGCGCAGCCATTAGCAAGGCGCTGGGGTTTTAAGCAGGGGAAGATGGATCTGGAGCCAGAGACCCACACACACACACACACACACGCACACACACAGAAACACACACCTCTGTATTCCATACCACGGCTAGCCGGCGCTGCTCTCTACCTGCTTTTGTTTTTGCCCGCCACCACGCTACACGGCCACAAAAAAGATATAAATATCTGGAGGCGTGAGCCACATCCAATAAAGCAAACGGATGTGAAAGGCGGTGACAGCCGATCGCACTATTTGAGGTGTGTGAAGGCAATTTATTCGAAGGGCTAAGGCTGGCGAGGCCTTCCAGCAGTCCGGCCAGAAGGAAGATGAATTGACACGCGTCGTGGTTGGTGGAAATTGTTACTATTTTGTGGATTTAAATGGCTGTCGCTTGAGCCCCGTCATATTTTCAACAAGTTCTGATAAATGAGGGAGTTTTAGAGCAAAACATCAGTCTCAGGGGGGCGTTGCTCTGTTTACCTGCTCAGTGGTAGCCGCAGCTAAATGCTTGCAAAAAGCTCCTCAAATTGACTTCTGACACTGGTTCAAGTTAATTAGCAGCTAATATTATCAGACAGATTGCTTATGCATAAACAAACTGCTAATTGTGTGAAACCTGAATGGAAGGAGCGTAGGTGATGTGCTTTGATGTGCGGCGCGGGGCTTTGTTTGGCGCGCCCAGCAGGTGGGCCGAAACCGCCGCTCTACCTCCACATCACGCCTCCCGAACCCCTCCGCCTTTCATCTCCCGGCCCCCACAAAACAGCCACTCTGTGCGCGCTCAAAGCGCACAACATCAAAACACGTGTTTAAAAGGCAGGCTTCGACAGAGTTGTTTTCGGGAAATCTTTAAAGGGACTCAAATGACTAAGCATTTCACGCTGCGGTCGGGTTTTTTCTCATATTTTTCGGTCGGCGCACACAGAGAGGCTGCAGGTTGGGGATAACAAAGGCGAATGTCAACACGTTCATTACCAGGCTCCGTTCGGCTGGGGGCTGGTGGGCGTTTTGAGACTGAAATGGAGGCCTGGTAGCACCGTGTCAGGTGCTCATATTAATGCACACTGACTCTTCTCCATCTCACACGACAGGTTACGTCTCCATTGGAAATGATTCGAATTTAAATTATTCATAAGCAGACCGTTGGGGATTATAATTGCCGAGATCAGTCAGCGGCTCGCACAGAGAGCAAATCGATAAAACTAGATAACTAATCACGCATAAAAAAAAGATCTGTTGGCCGTGCAGATTTCTGCTTCCCCACATGCAAATGTGCCGGTCACACATTTCTGCTCCCTGATGTGAACCGGTGCCAAAATCTGTTCGACTCCCGAGTTTCCAGAGAGAGTTTACGCCATCTCGAAATGACTCCGCTGCTTATTCAGGCTGACCACACAAAGCTACGGGGAGTGGAGGAAGAGAAGGCCCCCAAAATAACCTGCGACCTCCTTTAGGCGAGTGGGAAAAAGTTCAAATGTGACTCAACGGAGCTGCAGAGAAAACACTAATGAGGAAAGTCAGGTGGAAATGGTAAGCACAGTAGTGTTAATTAACCTGACAGACACCTCCAGCGTGTCTCACCGGAGACTTTAAGGTATTCTGATCAGAGGAGAGTGGCTCTCCAAAGCTACCAACCCCTCCCATTCCTCTCCCCATTCCCTCCCTTTGTCATGGCCCCTCGCGTTCTTTAAATATTGCTTGTCGTTCCGCATTCATCTGTCATTCAGCACAGCCCCACTTTATTTTTTCACCCCAACACACACACGTTTGTGCGCTCATACACTGTTCCGTTTCAGAGGATACCGCTCAGCCCCAATCCCAGCAGTGCTGCCCCTGAAAAAAGCCTCCTCCCCCTCCGCAGGAGGAGAGAGAGCCGGGACGGGTGCCGGGTGACCCTCAAAAGTGACAAAAAGAAAAAAAAAAAGCGCACAAAAAGCACGTTTTTGTCCACGCTGAAGCCATTTCTAAAGAAAGCCACGAGTTAAGCAAATCGGGGGGGGTTTGAAAGAGGCTGTCGACGCGTTCATTTAACAGAATTCCTGCGTGTGTGCAAGAGACGCTGAATATTCAGTCTGAAATCAACATCTGTCCCCTGAATTTTTTAGAAGGCACATTGTGAGAATCTCCGGCAAACACGGCATCACTGAGGAAAAGCTCACTTCAGCTTATGCATCGAGCAGAAATGTATCCAACACAGCTGTCATGTTAAACAAGCTCCAGCGTACCAGCGCCGGCTGCTTTTTCTGTCAGAATGCGCGAATCTAAAACTTTTAATTCAGTTCAGGACACAGGATCCGTTCCTAATTTGAATTCTAACCTATGACCTTTCAGTGTAACCCGGATCTCGCGAAGAAACGTGTGACATGGCTGAAAGAGTGCTTGACGTATCCAACAAGACACTAAAACACACTATACTGATCACTGGGGAGAATAGGGTAAATAAAACACGTCTCATATTTTATTTAAGATTTCAAAATGTACTCTGACTGTTTTGTTAAACTCTTTAAGAAGTTTCCGAGCTCATTTGGGAATTCCGGCATCTATTCCCTTTATGTAGGACATCCCTTGATTAATTGTTCAATCGTTGACAAGGAAACCCGAAATTTTATACATCCAAAAAGAGCCCACAGGAGGGTTGCGATTAGAGCAGATATGGAGCAGATTGTCAGCCAGAATCACATCATCCCGGGTCATCCGAAACCATTAAGAAGTCAAAACCCATCTGGGCATCTCCCCTGTGAACTGCCATGTTAAAGAATACATGTCTTCCACGCCGAGCGCTGTGCTGATGACACAGATGCAGGCATCGGAGGAGAGAGGGAGGAAAGTGAAGCCGGCAAGCAGAGTCAACCTCTTCCATCGCTGTATACACGGTTTCACTTCCACGTCTCTGGCTTTGGTCAGTTCCAGTCGGGCTCTCCAAATGGTGCCGAATCATGCAGTGACCGGTGTGTGTCGGGCCACGAGGGGAGTCCCACTTAGAGAGTCCATACCAATGCGCAGCTGGTTAGCGGGAAACAGAGTACAGGGCACATCTGGACCAGGAGGGTCCAGTGGAACTGCTTCAGTTAGAGTCCACCTGAATGCAAAAGCAGCCGTGGCTCTGAGTTAAGCTGCTGAAACACCTTTAAAGCCAGGCTTATTCAGTCTTCTGACCCAGAGCGGTCATTAAGCTCTGCTCTCAGATGTTAGCCGTTTGAACACCTTCCACTGGCCACTCCAATTCTTCTAGACAAGTACATGCCATCAAAACATTATTGAGACTTTCAGCCACAGCTTCAAACGAGATTTCAAAGGCTTGTTTTAACCCTTAAGGGATCCAAGGGACATTTTGTTCTATTTATTTCCTTTTCAAGACTTTCTGGCTAGGCTCAATGAACAAGGCTCAGATTATAAGATCTTTGAATTAGCTTAAAACGACTAAGCTATGAAAAGAACCCAAAAAACTAACTTGTTTGAATTTTCACTGATAAAATACAATTTGTGACATTACGGAATGCAGTCCTTTAAGAATTGCGTCTTCTTAATGTATTTTATGGCTATTTTTTGGGTTTTTTTTTTTTTCAATAGAAGAAAAGCACTGCATTCAAACTGCCCCCCAAAGTATAATATGAGAGATGTTAACGCATTATTTGTTTATTAAGTGCATCATTCATACTCTGCATGTTTTTGGAGTTTCATTTGTTGTGAGCTGTGATAATTGTGTGTTTTCAATAATGTTTAGTGAGCCTTGTCTTGACATCTAAATGCATCTTTGGCCCTTGGTTAACAGGATGTAAAATGTATTATATGTGGCTTTGTCCCTTTTATTGTATCTTTAAAATGAAAAAAAAAAATCGTATTGTTATTACTTTGTGACAAAAAGAGTGAGGACACTCCCGTTTATGGTCAAATGATCCAACATGTCAAAAGAAGTGTTTATGTTATAGTTCTTTGTCATTTCTCTAATTCACGACGACGACTCAGTTAATTAGGTTTCTGGTGGCAAATTCAGATGGAAACAAACAGACCCGCCGGGCGTTGCGTTTAGTCCAAACTGTATGAAAACATATCACTCTAAATGAATCACAAAGCTCTCCCCTCGCCCCGAGTCATTTCACAACTCCCTTCATTATCTGCCCAATCACTTCATTAAAGCCTCGGAAAAATCACGAGCTGAAGACAATGCTCCACAATCAAAGTGGCAGGTCGGAGGAAGAGGAGAGCCACGGAGCTCCCACAACGCCACGCTGGAGCAAACTAATCCCCGCGTGCTGATTATGTAAATACCACTAGATCCAATCTCAAAACACCATTAATCATGTCCGTATGGCTCAACTGTGTGTTATTTCAATTTCCATGTGAGGGGGCTCATTTGAGAAGCAAAGCTAATCAATGGCGTCTCATTATCATGGCACAGGTCTATTTGTGACACTGTACGCCGAGCACATATTGACAAAAGATTGGTACCTTAACAATTAGGGGCTCGGGGAGCCCATCAGCAGCCCGGCCTGCCGCTGTGCTCATCGACTCCATGTGCCACCACCATGGAGGCTTTGGCTTTTGTCAAGCAAGAGCTAATTATTTCTGTGATTAGGCTTTGTTAATAAGTAACATGCTCGTTTCTTTTTTTTCCCTTTTTTTTTTGCTAAAACTTGCACCAAAGGGCCTTTGTGGGACTGGATATCAGAAGCTCAGGCAATAGATTTCAACCAAACCCAAACCAGAGCTTCCATTAGGGGTGTTTGATGCATTTTTCTGCTCGGCGAGCTAACACTCGTGCACGGGACTATCGTCTGAGGGCCCAGTAACCCAGCTCGTCATTTTTATGTCACAGACATAATTTCCCCCAACACATCACTGGCCTTATGAGCTCACTTCTGAATGTTCAAGACATAAATCAACACGGCAAAGAGTTTAACTGGCTGCCTAAATGAGTCAAGAAACGGCATGTGACACCAATACTAATGAGAGCTTCACCCCTCGCTTTTGCTTGATTTTAATTATAAATTGTTGTGCAGCATGCTTTTAATGACCGTTTTAATGGAAAGCACAAATTAATTGTGTACATCTAGCAGCTTTGCCGGTTTGAGACTGTCCTGGGAATTGGAATAATAAAGAATCAATGGAGCAACATATTGGATGTAGATGTTCATCAATATTGTAACCAAGGAACAGGCTGACTGCTTATGAATTCATGTCGCAGTGGAAGGCTTTTTTCTCCCGTTTTGCGTTTGTGTGTGTGTGTGTGCGTGTGTGTTAGCTAAATCTATCACATCCTTAATCAAAAGGCTTATTTTATGTGATGCTTTATGAATTAGGATCTTTTAGTGCATTGGGGGCCCATTGATTCTTGGGAAAATGTTGGAAGCTTGGTAGAATACACTGATTTTAAAAAGTGTGCAGGAGCAGTGCGGTGCCAAGACGGCGGCTGAGAGAAGAATGATTTGCATTTTAGCAGACTGCGCTCGGCAGAAGACGCATTTGGGGCTCGGGCTGCCAGACACGCCTCCCCAGCTCTGGAGCTCCGGCTGCTCTCTGCCAGAGCTCCTGTAAGGGACAGCATTCCCATGTTGGAATTAGCATGCCATCTTCTTCTGGATGGCCTTCTATGAAAATTACATGAGGCGCGAAGATGTGGAGACGGACTAATTTCAAAGCTGAGTGGAAAAAAGCAATTGGTGACACTGATGGAAGAAATACGAGCAGGAGTGGGGAGGGGGGGGCAGAGAACAGACTAAAGGAGAGGCTCCTTTGAAAAACATGCGGCCTCTGGGAGGAGATACATCTTTGTAGTGTGTATTCATACTCAAAATTATGTACAAACAGGGAAGGCTTGTGCTTGTCAAGGTGAGCTGCCCCCAGCCTCATGTTTCCCCGCTCAAACAGACTGTGACAGATCATATTAGTGGATGTCTGCTGCCTTTCATTTCACACCAGAAAACTGTGCGGCGATTGGATTTTGTGCAATTTGGAGCGGGGATGTGGTCAGACGGCGAGACAGTTGGAGAGTGTGTAACAGCACAGTTGGGGCTGTGTGAATATGTGATCTGACAGGCGGAAAAGGGAAGAAACGCGCTCGCGTTCCTGCGTGCGAGACGGGGCCCGCGCGCTTTCGGGATGCAACTGTGCGTGCGTTTAACTCGTAGGCATATCAGCGCGCGCCTGCTGGTGACAAGGTGTTGGTTGCCCACGGCTACAGGAGCACCGGGCATGATGGGAGCTGGATGACAAACGGCGGGAAACCGAGTGTCAGCAGTCATTCATATCAGCGGGCGGGAAAAAAAAAAAGCTGAAGTCCAATCCCATTTCTCCACGCAGGAGGGGGGACTTTTACTTTCCCAGCATCCCGGCCCCCCTACAGGAACCTGCCGGCTAAGGGTTCGGTGGTGTGTGGATATAAACGGTAGAGCTGTGAGCGGGAAGGCTGTCAGTCAAGCTTAAGAGGCAGATACACACCCTCTGCACAGACACGACCACATCTGACATACTCGAGATAAAACGATGGGCTTCATTGGTACCGCCGGAAAATAGGCGACATCACACAAATTACACGGTGTGAAAAGGCTCCACCCGAAGTGGAAGTGTGGCACGCTGGTGGGAAAGCCCGAAAAGCAAGGTGGATGCTTGTTGTTTATATGTGATATAAACTTTTTATGCGATATGTGCATCCACCTTGAAGGACATTTGGTCTTAATTACTATTTTTATGTGTTATTTAAAGAAAAACAGTGTTCTTTTTTTCAAATTTTGGTACCATCTGTGGTAAGAAAAATAGTTCATTTCCTTGGAAGTTCTGGTGGAAATCGTCACACTGGTGCCTCATTTACAGTCTGTTTTTCAACAGTTAGTGCTTCAGGGGCCAATAACAGCGGAGCCCGTTTCAGTTTAAATCCTGGACTCCATTTCGGTCCGCATGGCCGGGACCGAAAAGGTTCGACTCCGCAGTACTGGGCGGATAATAGTGTACAGGTGATACCGGCGCGGCGGCCATCTGTGGCTGCAGCTGTTGGCCGGCTAAACGCTGCAGTATAGGGAGCCATTACTGTAACACACACAAAATGTCACATAATGTGCGCGTGGATTAAGATTACTCCTGGATGTGTTCCAAAGTGCTGACGGGGATGGGGGGCGCCGGCTGTCCAACACACGGCGGCAGGTTGTGATCTGCATGTTTGCTGATGTGTCTGTAATCCCATTTCTTGCCTACCCGGAAAAAAAAGAAGTCCCTCCACCATCCTGAGGCGCGACAATCCCACCTACAGGGGTACAACAACCCCCGCAACAGCAGTGTGACGGATGCCTTCATGCATTCTCTCATCGCATTTCCCCCTCCGTAGCCTCACTGCAGAGCACTGCACGTTAGCAGGGAGCGATTCAAACACCATCAACAACTCTGGTGCAATATTTGAAGTGTGTGGGCAGCCGGCTGCCGCCGCGACGTTTTTCTTCATAAGGCAGCGAAGCGACAACCCCTCCATCCAGGATGTGCAGGAATAACAATAATCTAGTTTCAGGAGCTTTGGACAGTCAACTTACTTCTCTCTCTGTAGGCTTAGATACTCAAGAGGGGCGAGCAGTGGGGGGAGTTCACTCCCATCGGGGGGGAAATCATGAGATAAATGGCTGTCTGGTAGCAATCCCTTACCCCGTGATGAGTGGGACTTTCAGCACCTCTTGATAGCCCCAAAATGTGCAGGGGGGGGGGGGGGGGGGGGGGGGTTAGCGTTCAGAAAGAGGCTCGGTGATTGAGGAGATATCGGTGCCACGCGAGGTGACGTTCTGTCTCACTGTGCTTGATGCACGCCGTTAGCCAGACAGAGAAAAAGATGAGGGAAAAAATAAGAGGAGATGGATGTAGGGTGAGATAAAGAAGCGGAGGGGGGCGTGGGGGGCGTGGGGGGGAGCTGTCCATTGATACTGCTGCAAATTGTCCCCTGGCCAGCTCTGACAAAAATAGATGATTTTTATTAAGAGCCCTGGCTTTGTATCTTCCATCTCATATATCTCTCCTAACAGAGGAAGGCCATCTTTGTACCGGTCATAAAAAGGGAGTGTCTCACTCCTCTTGCTTTGAGTGTGGAGAGACAGGAAGGCTACTCTCCGTGGTTTGAACTGTTAAGAAAAACCACACTCAGACGTGTTCATTTTTAAATGATAAAATGGAAGTAAAGGTTTACCAATGAGGAACTGGAGCATCTATGTGTACACCTCATATTTAAAGATTTATGCCATGGAGCGTGGTGTTTTTTGCTTTTTTACAGACATGCAAAAAGCATACAAACACACGCCCCACTTATCTCCACCTAAATAATCATTATTTCACATCAAACTAACAGTGGTCCCTTGGGTAGTAGAGAGTATCAAATCTCACTAAAGTTCAGTGCGACTGAGTCTTGTAGCTGCTGCTAGCTGTTGCTTTTTTCCCCACATTATGCAAAAGAAGATGGTCCGGTTATCACCAGCAAACTCAGCCAGAGACTACTATGATGATGATGCTGATGACAAGAGACAGACAGCAACTCAGCCTCCTGTAACCTCAGGCCTCACTATTATGCTGCGCTGCACACAGCCAAAGGATGCTAAAAGCTGGGAAAAAAAAGAACCCGTCGCCTTTAGAAGGACGAAAACATCTCGAATTGAAATATTAATAAAATATGTTTTCAATGGTCACATCGATCAAATTAAAGGGTTGAAAGCTTCAGAATTACAGATCAAATTAAGCAAAAGAATGTTTTTGTGATAAGAAAATATTAGCTTCTCTCCACATTTACAAAAAAAAAAAAGAAGAAAAAAAAAGCTTATTCTTTTGGTTCAGAGATCCTTAACAGGGCTGACAGTGAGCGCCAGAACCAAGAGCTATTTTTCAATTACTTTTCATTCTCCTCAAAACGATCGCAAACGTCAGCGACACACTACCTATTTCACTCTCTCAAGGAGACGAGTGGAGCAAAGTTCAGCGTTCTCTTTTCTTCCCGTACACAATTGGAGCTGGAGATAGCTGTAATCACAGCCTGTGACCTCTGACCCCCACCCGCCGCGTCTGCTCCCCCCCTGGGGAGTCTCCCGCTCGGTGCTCTTCTGTGTCGCGTCCCCGTGCCGGTCCACATGAGCCACCTTCACACCAGATAGCCGACGGGAGGTCCGGCGGGACGGGGTGGCCATCACGAGGCCAACGAGGAGACGCCGCCAGTCCTGTCTTGATCAATAATGTACCCCCCCCCCCCCTCTGGCCCTCCCCCCGCTGCTATGTCAGTCACCTTCATTTCTGAGAAAACAGCAGAACAGATAACAGAGCCTGGATTTGTGGCGTCCAGCGATGGATAATAGGAGATAACGTCGCCTTGGTAACTGTTCTGCAGTGTACAGAGACCATGAGGGTCTCAGGTCTCTACGAGCTATATTCTGCAAGCCTCAATGTCTATTTCCTTTACTGGCAGATTGTGACGGCTAATATCCTCAGACTGCTCAAAAGGGAAGTAGGAAAATCAATTACACCCTCCAACCATGCACAATATATCTCCGGTAAGAAAGCTAAATTATGAAGGTTTGACCAGATTAAGGAAATTCACATGAATCATCTCCCTCTGTCCGCTAGTTGCAACAAAGGTGACATTTGATGCTTTTTTTTTTTTTTTTTAACTCAACTGCAAGCAAGAAACATGTTAGCTTACAAAAATTCATACAAATCATACATATTTCAAACCAGCAGATCTTCAGGCTGCAGGAGTATTTTGGCCACAGAGAGAAAATACTTGCTGTGGAGTCTGAAAAAGCAGAGATATGAAATGACCTGTGTGCTGCTCTGGCGTTCTGCACTCTAGAGTCTACAGGGCGAATACAAAGGCGGCACATCCAAAAGACAAAATGTCAAACAGCCGTACATCCAGAGCAAATCAAAACGGACGAGCCAAAGCAGAACATTTAGCCTCCCGTGGCTCTGCCTGCCTCCGAGAAATCAGTCACAGCCAACCACGGTAACACTTGAGGGACCGCCTGCTGTCGGTTCGAGATGAGCACTCAAGAGTTTCCACCGCAGGTTCTGTGTGTTCTGGGCCCACTGTAAACAAAACGAGCTTTTAGCTGCCAGCCAATCGGACAGAAAAGTGAGGAGCAGAATCGCCTGTTAGGAACTAAAAAAAGAAAAGGAAAAAAGAAAGCAAAACAAGGTCCTCTGAGCAGAAAAGCTCCCAGACAAAACTGAATGCTGAGAATTAATCAGAAGTATGAATCATAGATTGCTACAACATACAAAACAGATTTTATATTATCGTACAAGGCACCGCTTCCTTTATGTCCCACTTTAAGAGAAACCAAACCAGTGAGTTACGGCAGGACACCAAAGAAAAGTCAGTGTTCATCTTAGCTTAACTTAACCCACATTCATGAGTCAAAGCTCTTTTTTTTTCCCGGGACTGATGGCATTCCAGAAAAAGAATAGTTGAGAATAGCATGTGCGGTCCACGCAAAGGCCAAAGTTATTCATTATCTTTATGGCCACAAGGAGCCGGTTTCAAAGCCAAACTGCTGCTCTCTCCTCACAAATGCCCACGTCACGCCCAAAATCCTCTTAGCTTTCGACCTTGGCGACAAACTCCAACTCGGCTCTGCCCGGAAATAATTCCATTATGATTATGAATCTGATCATGCAAACATCCAGCTGGTGTGCATGCTCAGCAGCTCACACTTGGTTTGTATCAAATTTCAGAATAACACTCGACGAATTTCGCGAAGAAAAATATGATCGTCAGCTTCATTGTTCGCGACAGCAAAGGTCAGAAGAAAAACGTAATTTTTTTAACTGGGAAACGTTGGAAAATGCTCGAGGACTCAAACATGCTGAACTCGTTATTGCACGGCAACTCCGAGAAGGAAAAAAAACAAACCACTTTTCAGTAAAAGCTGGAAAAAAACTATCATAAAGATTTTTCTTCCTCAGAGGGACGTGTGTGTTCGGATGTCTGTTCTGCCCCCCCCACCAGCACCACAACACATCTGGCTTGTCAGCATTGGTGCAAAGTGATATTATCGTGGTAAAGATAAGCTCATGTAGCACCGCTGTCACCGCCTTTGTAGCACACCTCTGGGGAAATATCAGCCTGCTGTAAAAACTCTGCAGAGATGTAAATACTATCATGTGGCTTCAGCCTCCCTGTTTGTACCCTAGATTCTGCTTTTTTGTACAATATTGAGCAGAGAAAAGACATTCTGATTAGGTACCGTATTGCTCACTTATAAAATCCTGAGGCAGGGTTCCCATCGACACGATTAGATAGTGCGGGCTTCCATTAAACCGAAAAAGGGATGAATATTTCTTGCACGTACTATTCTAAGAGCTGTAAGGAAGACAAGCCCAAGACAAAGCCTTCTCCAGAAATTCCACATTTTCAAACAGGACCTCTCAAATTAATTAACTAAGATAAAACATAGCAGAGGAGACAGAAGCAGAGGCTGGAACCCCTGTTGTTTTTAATAAGAGCCAAGTTGAACAGAACTTATCCATAATGAAGGCAAAAGAAGAAGCGTCTGTTCTCTTTGTGATGTGCATGAAAATAGATTGCATACTTCTAACAAAAGTCTGTCTCATAATTAATGCTCACAATGTACTGCCACCCCCCCCCCACCCCTTCCTCTTTTATGACAGTTGAAACACTCAACAGAAATATTGGTAATGAGCACTAAATGGCTGATAAGACCAAAAAAAAAAAAAGAAAGAAAGAAAATCTAAAAAAAAAAAAAACAGTAAGTGACATGGCCAGTCAACGGAGCCAGGTAAAAGCCTCAAGGACCAATTATTGAGCCTTTACCCTCACAGCAAGACACACACACACACACACACAGGAGGCTAGAAGCACATCCACCGTGGAGCTTTGGGAGCTTTCAGTCTCTTTGTGCTGCTGTGTGGCCAAAGTGCCAGAAGCACAGTTCCTGCAGGCTCAGATCGGGTTTGAACAGGCATTACGGAGCCAACTGGCCACCCAAAATATCTTCAAACCTCCTCCCAACAGTGGGCTCCATGATGATAAGGGCTTCAGAGTGGAGAGAATATTTATGTCCTCTAATTAGGCAGTAATTGATGACCTCGCATTGCTGGGATTGCTTGTAATTTCCCCTGCTTTTACACTTCATACTGTATTATTCTAAAACTGCTAATGGTGTGTTCTTTCTGGGGCTTATGCGACCCCCCCCCCCCGCCTCACCCATTTGATGATGGCACAAAACAACGATGGCATGGAAAAGAGTAAAAAAAGGACTGAGAGGAAAGCATTGAAAAGGTGGAGTTGACAGAAAGGCTGAAAGGAGGGATACAAAAGAACAGAAGGAGAGTTCTACTCTGCCCGTTGTACCAGCGGCAGCGTGGGGCGGCGCCCCCAGCCAAACGCCCTATTTATTCCCGGCATAATTACACAGCCGTGAGGCCCCGCTGATGCCAAGTGTGAGGTTAAGTTGATAGGTGGCCCAGATTTAAAGCAGCTGTGTCCCCTAATGGCATCTACAGTCCAAGAGCTGCGCCCGGATCCCAATAACCCATCTCATCTGTCATCATAAAGATTTAGCTCGCAATTTGTGCTCTGCTCCCCCCCCCCCCCCCCCCCCCCAGCTCCCCCTCATCCCCCCTCTCTCCACCTGTTCTTCACCTACTCCCTCCGACTCCCTTTGCCCCCTTTCCTCCTATGTGGACGCGGTGGTCTGGTAGTAATGCTTCATGCCACGGGGCTCATATCGATTCAGGAGCAGTATCAATTGATTCAATTACCCCCGCTGCATATAAAACATCCCGCCAACAAATTATTATGCCGTGAGCAACATGGGCCAGTGAGACTCGGGGTACCTAACAATCCCGTTAAGCATAAAGCTTTTAGTGCTTCTGAGCACCCTCCAGAAAGACCGCATCCTTGACCCGGCTGGTCTTGTTGTTTTTTTCTTTGCTCACCAACTGCTCCATATTTTCCCCACCTGCTGCCCCAACAAAGGTTTGGGTTGAGGATTTTTTGTTTTCGGACGCCGATTTATGGCTCTGATGCTCAGTTCCCTCCATCACTGCGAAACGACATTTCAAACTACGGGTTTGATGGATATAAATTCAGCTAAAATGTGTCTGGTATTCAAACAGCATAGAAAATAAAACATTAAAAGTCATCATAAAAAAAAATTATTGGATTTTTTGAATTTCAGGCCATAATGTTTTTGAAACTGTTAGGGTTAGAGACCCTGTGGGCGTATCCCAGAAATAGCTGAAATGTTGTTGAAAACTGGTGATATAATTATTGAAAATTTACAAAGTGATTAAAAGATTATCAGTTTGATTACATATCTGTTAAATATTTACTTTCAGTGAGCAAAGAAGCAATTAAAACCTCAAAGTGTGATGTTATGGTGCGCTTGCATATCTAAACGGTACAATTTAGATCAGATATGATCCAAAAGCCATCCAGACTATTTTTCCCAGAGAGGATTTTTCTTATTCAAGAAGCAGTGCTGAATCATATTCTGCAAAAAGTGAAATAAAGAGTGGTTGTGGCAACTACCAGCCCTGAGATCCACTCTGAACAGCACAGTGTGAAGCTCAATATCAACTTATATTCTGCACAATCACGTCCAGGTTACGACTGGATTCCATAATCCACTAAGAAAAAAGATGTTATTGCCATTCCTCTTTAACTGTCGGTGAATCCAAACAGATCTACAGGCCACAGAGTGACTGTTAGTGAACAGCTGGAGGCAATGATGCAGGAAAATGGGCCAAATCTGCTGCAGTTGGTGCAGAGATGGTGATAGAACTTCTGATGGCAAATATCACAGACGCTAGCTGAATAGCTAAAGACGGCCCACAGCCGTCGCTCTCATGCATTTTTCTGACACCGACTTCGCCCCCAAGGTGACGGCTGTGCAATCCATCAGCATGTTTCAGACAAAAGACAAAGAAATGTGACATTTGTGGCGGCGATTTCCATCCCTGAGTAATGAGTTGGCCTCCCCTTTCATCTGAATATTGTGTGAAGGCTGTCTCTTCAGGGCTAAAGAAATGGAAATCAGCCCGTCTGGATCTGTCCAAAACATGGAAAATATCTCTGACAATTCAAATCGATGGCAGCTATAATAAAACTCTGATCACTGATTATAAAATCAATCTAATTCCAGCTGAAATTAATCCACCTGATTTGTTATATGTGAATCAATCATTACCCAGGCATTTACCCTAAAATGAGGTAAATATCAGGAGCAATCTTTCCTTCTTAGATTTGATTTCAGCACAGGGACTGATGCCCCTCTTTGGATCATTCTTATTTTTATTTGAGTAAAAAAATTAATAAGGTGCTATTTTGTATGCAGAGTTTGGACCACTCTCTCCTTTAAATGTTCCAGAGGTCTGTTGTGATTGAGCCACATGGCGTCAGGTAAATAAGCAGAGGCTCTGAAAATGTGAGCAGAAAGGAAAAGTTTGCATGAAAGTTTGCTGAAATTACCTATATTTAGAAAACATTCAAGATATTCTATTCTTAATTGTAACTGAAGTCTAACGATGTTTGATTATGTTCAGAAGAATGTGTTTTCTCTGTAACCATGGAAAAAAATATCCTCTGCCATGTTCTGTTTTCTAATCAAGATCAAGTGGTTTTCATTTTTAAGCCAAAATTAAGTCACATTTTGGCAAGAAACCAACCAGGAAGAGGCAAATGCGATTTAGTAAAGCATTATTCTTTGCACTGAACGAAACTAAAAGTGAAAGTACAGATGTTTCACACATTTTAAGGCACATCCAGGAGAGTTCCTAATGGCTTTAATTCTTATCGCTTATTCAGACTTTGAAATAAGCACTTCCTCTGCCTTTAAGCTGCTGCTCCTGGTTATTTATCATCGAACCTGACCTCTGTTTTTTTGGGGATTGAAGGACCTGTTCCACGTTTGATGGTAAATGCATGTTTTCGGGTATTAAGGGAACACTAGATGAGCATTTTCTATTTAACTGGCGAGCGCCTGGGCGTACCTGGCAGAGCAGAGCGCTCCGGAGTGCTTCGTTACCGGGATTACCGATTTGTTAATGTCCTGCCCAGGAGCACTTTGCCTGGCTTGACCATTAATTGCCATGACAACTGATGCCTTTGTTCGTCCCCGCCAGGCTGACATTCAAAGTCCTCTCTGGCTAATGGTGCAAACACTGCAGTGGTAAGTTAGCCCATTACCACTGAAAACCTCCGTCAGGAAAGCTTTGGCAGACGCTTTTGCACACCGCCTTTCTATAATATTTTAATATGACTTTAACCTGTAAAACGAATAATTGGAGAAACAATGTAAAGCACATGACCTTCATCCATAAGAAAGACCTCCCGAGGCCTGAAAAACAGTTGATTCCATGATTTTTTTTTAGCTTTTAATGGAGTCTCAATGCGAAACCTTGAGTCACAGGTGTGCGGGCACAAATTCATGTGACTTTTCCTCCCAATTTGTTAGAGGACATGCCGAATGCATTGCCAGATATAGTAATGTTGATTTAAGAGTGGCTATAAAAACACACACAAGCAGAAACCTGACAGTGGAAAGTGAGGGCCATTTTTCCCAGCCGCTGTCAGTTCTCTTGCCATGAAGAAAATGGTTGTTTGTGCCTATTATTAAAAGTTTGGGCTTTCACAGAAAGACTCGGGGAATCAGGGCTTTTCAAGCCTGACAGCAAATCTTTACTAAAAGCGTATAGCAGGAATCCTTTTGTTCCGGGAAAAAAAAAAAAAGCGCATGAGTAATGGTGGCGGGCCGCGACGCCCGCGCCACTCGCCGTTTTGGCGGCTATTTTTAATATGAATTTCATCAAAGTTACGGCACACTTAATTGCGGCGCGCTGAATGATAAATAGCGTAGGCGCTCGCTTAGAAACACAGGTTAATTGGCCTGCCAGATTCAAGTGTTGACTTTGCCTCAGAAGCGTGGTTTCTGCTGACTAACGCCAGCCTAAATACCTCCGGAAACGTTTAATTTACTCCCAATTAAATCCAACTACCATAATTCATAAGCTGTTCGGGCACCACAGTTTGATTCCTTTGAATTTTAAGCTAAAAACAAAAACACTTGCACTCAGAAGCAAGACACCTCGCCCTTCTCATCTTTCTCTGTCTATTCAGCAGGGGAGGAGGGGGGAGGACGATAAATCAAATTGGCCTTTCCTGCTGTGGTGCAGCACAGGTCCAGGAGGACAGTCCTCACTTCCTTACATTAATCTTTTAATGGACTCTCCGCGCTTCTCTCTGGCAGCTGCGCTTCCCTCGACAGGTCAGCAACGATTGCCGGGGTCATTAGTCCTCCGATAGGCCCAGAGATAAGATCAGCAACACCGGGGACGACATGTGGGGGGGACGGGGCCGAGCGGGCGGCGCCCTCCCGGGGTAAGAGGGGGGTCGGCCTCACTCGGCCCGTCAGGGGAGACCCCCGTTCTAATGAGCGTATGTTAATAAGTGGACAATGAGCACTGTATTTTCCCAGCAGGAGCCGGGGCTCTTTCCGTTTGTCAAATTCATTAAATGTAGCGGCTCATCATAAAATATTTAAGTCCTGAAATGAGCTGGCGGGATGCAAAGCCTCTGCTTTTTTTTTCTTTTTTTTTTTCCTTCAGCCCACTTAAGATTTTTGACAAAGTTCTTGCGATTTCAACACAAACAGATGGAGGTTGACTTTGAAAAGTATGACTGCGCGCTCTGGTTCAGATCACAGCGGATAGGACTAGACGGAGTCCGTTTCTCCCCTAATGAGCCCAGAGGAGGGCGCCTCTTAAAACAAGAACGAGATGAGAGGGGGGGGGGGGGGTTTGCTCAGCAGAAGCTTTCAGCCCGTCCTCTGATGGCGCTTTCAAAGTTGGTCACATTGTGAGTTCCAACGAAGCGGGCAAACACCGTAAGAGGAGGAGGTGGGGGAGGGTGGGGGGTGGGGGGGGGTGACTGGGCTGGGACTGATAGGTGGAAAGTGGGTAAATGTATTTCTTAATCTACACCGGGTTGTAAGGGTAAATGGGAAAATGTGGCCCAATACTCACAACAAGTCCCGTGAGAGATTATAACAATTGCCATTTCAGAAATGAATTCAGTGACCTACAGTAATGTGAAATTCATTTGCACAGTATTTGCCTCAAGGCACTTGTGTGAGTCGCGCACGCACATGTGTGTGTGTTATCACCACGAAAGCAGCTGAAATAAATGCATTTAAGACACAACAAAGGGACACATGACGGCCAAAGAGAATGTCAGAGTGATACTGGGCTCTGATGTCGGGGGCTGTCTCCAGATGAAATGGCTGCGATAACAATAGTGCCTCATTTACACATCTCCGCTTTCGGTTCTTTGGATGGTAATAAGTCAAATTGTTCTTAATAGCGCTAACAAATGTGGCTGAGATGTGTTTACTTTTGCACTCCTGCTTCCACCAAACGCATTTGACTAGAATCGTTCCTGCACCGGTTCTGTTCCACGCAGTTTCTTTTGTAGATTGAATATTCATGTCAACGCTGACACAGTTTTTGCAGGAATTGTGCGGCTCCGATTGTTACCAGGCATTTACAATGCTTCCAGATGTTGAGTGTATCCAATCAAAGCTGGAGAGAATTCAAGCCATTTCTTGCCTCCAGATCTGGGGAGTAAGCGAGCAAAGTGTGTTTCTATAAGATAACATTTAGGAAGATGGATCAGAGAAAGCGAAGGACGTGCCTCCTTTAATAAGTACTGTAGTTATATTCTTACCACTAATCAAATCAGCCTTTGTTTTAGTAAAGATCCAGCCCACAAAGATGCACAAACGTAGAAAAAACAGGCATACAAGTCAAATGAAGTCGGCGTCGTGAGCTGGTTAGGCCTCACCAAGCACACAGCCTCATGTTATTCCACAAAAGATAAAAACACTTGGACTGATTGGCTCTAGGAATAAATGATCTCTAATTAGTCTAAGTGCTTCAGAGGGAACGCTTGAGAAGAGGAAGAGCGCTGAATGGCAACAAGCAAACAGAAGACAGCGCTGGAAAGTGGAGGGACGGCCTGCCTCTGACGGGGAGAAGCAGAAAAATCAGAGGCGACAGATGGACGAGGGCGTGTGCAGCATCCACAAGTGGAAGAGTCGGCTTTTCCGTGAACTACGAGACTAGGGAAAAAAAAGTCTGAGTACGCACAATCATGGTGGAAAGACCAGCTCTGTTTAGGCTGGAGAGTGGCTTCCTGAAATAAACACCTCTGACACAATCATGTGAAATCGTGCATGTGATTGCCATTACTGGAACAACAGCCCCTCACAGCCTCGATCTGGCTGCTGGAAAAGCCTTCAAAACAAGGAATTACTTTCCGTTTCAGAATTCAGGAGAGAAAAAGCACAATTTCTGTCACAATGTCTCAAAATCTGAACTTTTTCTTTTAATAAACTCTGCAAGACACAACGCAACACTGATGAAACCCTCCCAATGGGGGCAGACAAAGGGTTAAACCATTATAATTCACATTCGGGACCAACATTGCTCTCATATTTGTTGGCAAACCATGAAATCTGATGTCAATTTAGCTGGATGCTTCTTCTGCTGTGTAGCGTTCGCCCCAAATATGGCTGATGCCATCATTTGCTCAGGCAGCGACCTGTAGGTCAGCTAACTACGGTGGCTGAGGAGGGTGGGCGGGGGAAGCTTGAGCAGGGCTTAAGGTTAACTGACAAAAGTTTAAGTGAGACGGCGTAGAGCTCACTCATTTCAGACGGCGGCCGGCAAATAGAAATGTCACCACTTCAAGAAAAGAAATAAATAAGAGGGTGCTCAAACTTGGCTTCGTTTGGCATTTAAAGCATCCTGTGGGGAACGATTCAGACCGGGACGAAACGCGCCCGGCGGGTCAGGCCCAGGACTCATTTAAGGCCCGAGCCGGCATCAATACGGGCAGCAATTTAAGGCATAAACAAGCTGGCTCTGATCAGGAGGGATTTCACTGTTGCTGCAAACAGTTGTACTCAGAAAGCCTACGATTATCAGAAAAAAATATATATATTTATGCTGAATGAAATTTTTACCTGGAAAAGTTAACCTAGCAAACCAAGCTACCTAACCTTGTAAAAAAAAAAAAAAACAATAAAAATAGAAAAAGAAAATGGTAAAAAAGCAGTTTCTTCATAGAGCAAAAGACAAAAAACAGCGTTTCCTTTAGGAGAAGGTCCTCAGCTCTCCAAAAACCGCCTCAGCCTGAGGTGTGGAGATGTGCTCGCTGGATAACTTTGCCGTTTCATCATCGGTCTAAATGGCCCGATAGATTTGTCGTGTCCAACAGCTTTCATCATCCTCGGCTGGAGCTGTGGACCCACTTCACCGTCTGCTGCGCACACAAATGCAGAAGATCAACATTTCACAGAAGGGTGATGAGCACCATCTGTATTATGCTCCGATTATTCATTTATGATTGAGTTATTTTAGAGGCTGGGCCTCATTACGGTGAAGGTTGCATGCGTTTATGATTTGCACGATGAACTGGGAGGATGTGGAATGAATTTTAGCTATTACAGAGCAGAATGTCTCACAAAATAGCTTTTACTCTGAGTGGGATGACTTCTCTGAAGGACAGCCAGTGCAACACGCCATCGTGGGGAGAAAAAAATAAAGACCTAAATGAATCGTTTAATTTATTTAGCTTAACATATGGAAAATAAAACTCTGTGAGGAGGATGGGGGAGTTTAAGAGCCTACAGCAGGACGGGTACTGTCAATTTCTGGACTTTATTTCCTAAGAAATCAGTAATGTGCATCAGTTTTTGGTTCAAAATCCAAATGTCTGCTGGAGAGCGACTCCTGTGATCGTCCAGAGAGGGTGTGAAAAGCTGCCTCAGCACACCCGGCCGGTCCTGAGAACGGTTCCATTCCACATCAAAAGGGGGTGCGAGCGCTTTTTATCTATCTTGTAAACACATGCGCATCACTAATTACACAGCATATCACCTTAAAAGAATTCCGCCTCCATCAAAGTCACGACTGTTCGATAGACAACGATTTTCCCCTCTCTTCTTCTATTCTCTCGCCAGGACGGGATTAAAAGCTGGTTATCGTTCAGCTCCCCTAATGTGGCTCGTCTCTCCCTCTCCCCGCTGCCGCTTTATGCTAATTACATTTCTTCCGGGGTGATGCTGTACTGGCTGGCTGACAGGTAACATTATAAAAGCGTGACCTTCTTTGCATTATTATCCCTCTGACAGCTCTGAGCTGGTGCTGGTGGGGGGGTTAGTGAGGTGGGCAGGACACTTCCACACTTCCTTGTCGTGGGTGCACTGTTCTGAAGAAAAACAGGGAATTCTCTTATTATATTTAAACAGCTGTATGGAACAAAAAAAATAAAATAAAACACCCACACAATGGGATTTTTCCAGGCCCCTCACAGATGACTCAAATCTATTTAACTAATCAGGTGTACACGTGACTTTTAGATGACTCTGAGGCAACGCTACAAATAAGGGAAAAACTGTGGGTGTGTGCTGCATAAGCCATCACCAGCCCACTTAGTAAGCGTTTTCTGTTGCTTATGCGTGTTTGTGTGCATGACAATGTGTGAGGATAAGCTAGTGCTATATTCAGTTGTCCGTTTGAGGGCCCTTCTGGCCAGCGGGGCCATTAAAAGCTTCTCAGATAATGTCTTTTTGGGCTTTTGTGGCTACAAATAGAGCATTTCCTTAAGAAAAACTCTTTAATATCTGCAATATTTCAGCACAACTCAAACAATACTGTACAAGTAATGTTCAACTCAAGTTATTGAGCATTTTGTTCAAAATGATGGAAGACTTCCATCCAAAAAACTCCCAAAAGCAGACCAAATACAAAATGGGTGTGATTATCTTAGGATAGTGTGACATTTATACGAGCAGTGAAAAACAATCTTTTGTACTGATTGCAGCACCACTGGGGGGGTTATTCCAAAACCCAACTTTTTTTTTTCCAAAAAGATCTCCAGAAAAGAACTGACAAAAGAAAAGGCCAATAACAAAAAAATATCAATTGTAGAGCTTAATTTGCTCTTCGTGTGGGAGAGAAAAAGCCCTTTGTGCAACATGGAGTGTGTGTCGCGTCCTGTTAATGAAGGTGTTCACGCTGTGAGAGCTGCAGGAAAAAACACACACCGGCAGATCATCCCGTAAAACAAACGGGTGGAATTCTCCGGGGAGCTGTCGGGGGTTACCTGATACTTTCACTGGCCCCAGCAACAAAAATACTCACATTTTTTTCAACTATTAGTATTTTGGCAATTATCTTTTCAGCTTTCACTCCCACTGGTTGCTTTACCCCCCCCCCCCCCCCCCCGATCCCCCGAGCCTTCAGCTTTTTGGCTTCTGTGCAGAATGCTGTTTTTACTTTGCTTTTGCTTTTACTCCTTAATCTGGCTGCTAATGGTGGTTTATAGAACGCTGCCATTACAGGACAGTCTGCACAAAATAGGAGTAAAAAATTCACAGTTTGAGTATATAGAGAAGAAGAAAAGGCTTTTCAAAAATGTTGCACATTTAGGGAAATGTGCATGACTCGAAAAATGATCGGTCCCATATTGTCTGGATGGAAACATTTGTCATGCATCTTCCTTTTCTGTGATCCATGCATTGAATAGGGACCCATCTGATGGTTAGGAGTGCAGCGCGGCTGTTTTCTGTAACGATGTCCAGAGTGTGCTTCAGGGGTGCAGATGTCCATGAAGTGGAACAACCGGCCTTAGATAGGAACCCTGCTCTGGCCTCAAAAAGCTCAGAGTTAAAGCGGCTGACGGTTCCTCTGAAGGTCGGAACTCAAACAAACTAACGGGCTCCACCAGAGCGTTCCTCATTGTACCTGCTTAGTCTGTGTGGCTGCACAATCGATAACTCAAACACGAAAAGAGGAGAGTCAGAGAGGCAGAGAAACTCGCTCAGAGCTGAAAGGCATGGCAGAAGAAGCAGAAGAAGGAGGCTGATAAACATTCCGACGCACAATTTGGCCAGAATTGTTTTCTACAAACCATTTGGGCCTGAAAACACATTAGCAACAGAATGTGCCAAAAGCCCCCCCGCCAGCCTCTGAGAGCTGGCTGATGAATGTGGCCACAACTAGGAAAATTTCTTTGTGATTAAATGCAAATTATTTCTCAACTCACACTGCTTTTGAGAATGATGATGTCCTTGAAGGCATTTCTTGTATCATAATGACACAGAACTATCCCACTTGCTCTTTTCGAATGATCAATAAGCCAACATTTAAATGGACATATTTCCAAAGCGTTTGGAAGGAAATTAAATTCCTGGGTTCGACAACAATACGTTTCGGTGACACTGACCATATTTCTGCACTTCATTAAAATGGGAAATGCTCCAAATGCTTTGTGCAGTTGGGTTTATGAGTGATATTGAAGGAGCTTCTGTCCTACAGCAGCCAATAAAGCACTCAACCGATTTATGGGATCATTCCCGCTGACCTTTGGGAGGCAAAAGACATAACATGAGAGATGAAAAAATGAAAAAAAGGGAGAAAAAAAAGAGGCAAAGCAGGAAGTTCACCTTGGCCAGCAAAGTAACGGGGGTGGAAACGGATGAATAAACCAATAAGCCCCTCAAGTTGTCCTTCCATTCCCAATTTCATTGATTGAAGGGAAACAAACAGAGCATTAATCTAATCACCTTTGGGCATTTTTATCTAGTTTTTTCTTTATCAAAACGGACTGTAAAGAAGCTGTGAGACACCTGAGGCCAGGTCGGTCAGCCTGCGTTGCATCAGATGGAGGGGAGGGCTGTAAAAGAAAATAATGGAAGCATAATATGATTTTAGTTGTCATAAAACCACAGCCAACACCATGAAAGTGGGTCATACAGCCATCAGATATGTTGTCTTAGCTAATTATTGCGTCATCTTTCAAGAACTTTTTCACAGTTCGAAAAAAGAGTTTTATTCTATGGATTTAAAAGATACCATAAAAAAGGTGTTTTTATCTGAAATAGGGCAGACAAGTAATGTCCTCCATATGCTAGATTAATTATGTTTATCATCAGTTTTAGAAGAGAACATAATCGGTACAGAGAAAATAGGAAGCCACTTCACATTTCTGGAAACCTTGGGTGGAATAATTCCGTTCTGCCTCCTCGTGTTGCATCTGAGAGGAAACCAACGTTTGAAAAACAAGAGGACAACCTCAGATGAAGGTTGGGGTGAATTCTCAAGCGTTACTACCTACAAAATAGGATTTTTCCGACATGGAAGGTGGCAAATGCTCCCGAAACCAAACCTGTTTGCACAAGTCGTTTCCAGAAGTGTGGAAGATGCTGTTGTAAAACTAAATATGACACAGGAGTGTTTCTGAACCTGGTCATAGTTTTTATTTCCTGAAAAATAAGAAAAAAATTCTACATCAGCCATTCTGGAGGCTTGTGCATTTAAAGCGGGGGGGGGGACTTTGTTTTTGTTGTCGTTCTGATCTTTCCCGCTGTGATGCCTGCAACCCCCGACAGACCTGGCATTCCCTCCTAACCCTCGCTAAACTTCTCAACTTGGCACGATGTGTCTAATTAAACAGATAGAACACGCGAGCTCCAAAACAGACGATAAAAAGAACGCGGCGGGATTTTCCAAAGAGCTGCCCGGGGACGCACGGCAGTTAAGTAAACAACATTTAAAATGGAAAAAAAAAAAAGCCGTAGTTTGCAAGAGAGCGGTTTGTGTGTGTGTTTGTGTGTGTGTGTGTGTTTTAGAAAGATAAGCCGTGCATCCCCTAAATTCACAGATACAGCTCTTGCACGTGGCCCACTTCTCTGAACCTGAATGATTTCCAGTTCCATTCAGAGGACGCCAGCACACAGCCGGAAAACTCACTCAGCCCGACGCGCTTTTGCTGGAGATAAAAACTAATAATTCCAGACGTGCTTTGCAGGTTTTCGCCCCTTTTACACGACTGCCAATTGTCATTTATGGAGGACTCCGGCTGACCTCACAAACATACACCAGACTCCCACCCTCCCTCTCCTCCCCGGCATACGGCTCCGCACTCAAAGCCATGGAAAATTTCAACCCTTGGGGTATTACTATTAATAGTTGACTTCAACCTCTCACTAACCCCCCTGCCCAATCATGCCATGCATTGCTCCATGTTTTCTGTGCTTCCCTCTCCCTCTTCCTTTCCGGCATCTTCAGGATTATTGGCAGTGGCCTCCTAAAACCCAACGGCCCCTCCCCCCTCCGTGTTGCTATCCTGCTACACCTCCATCCATCTGTCTCTCTCCCCCAGCATCTCTCACCCATTTCCCCTCGCTCCCGGTCCCACACCAGTCCTTCTGCCCGACTGTTCCGGGGCCAAGACATTGTGCAGAGCGGAGCGTCACCTCACCCCCCCGATCCGTCCTCATTCTGGCCAATTTCCTTCTCCCTCTGCTGGGAATGTCTAACTCCGTTTGTGGTGTGAATGGCTCTCACCCTGCACCGTCTCCCACCTGGTTCTGCTTCTCCATCTCCCTGCACGTTCCTCCAGCGGGCTTCTTCTCTTTGGCTTTCAAACCGCCTCAATCTGCCAAGTGTGGACAGAGTCTACCCATATCTCAGTGTTTTATTAGGATTTTCTGTGGGAGTCTGGATAAACCCGGACAAACACTCCGTCGACACGTGACAGACGCATGGGTGACACCACACAACACGTCCCCGAAAACGCCTGGTGACAATGGCAATAATCACCTACACTAATCCAGTTAGAGTCTTTGTCATTCATGCCAGCGTGAAAGGGGGATTGAGCGGGATTGCGATGGCTTTCCTCGACGTGATCAATCCTCGGCGGGGACGAGGAAGATGCGTCAAAGTCGGCTTCAAAAACCGTGTTAAACAAAACTAATCCGGGTCTGGACTGGTCCGCCACGAGGGAACACAAAACAGAACGCAAACACAAACACGCTGCAAAACTCCTGGCAGGACGCGATTCTCCAGAGCTGAGGATCGCTTCATGCCACCAGACACCCCCTTCAAGATGAGGGCTAAATCAGGATTCGCTTAGACTGAAGGTGGACTGGGAAAACTGGCTGTGTGAGAGATTACACAGTCGGTATTACCACTTCCAAAAGTTGGCATCGGAGCATCAGAAAGCTGAAAACTCAGCTGTGCTTAACAGAAACAGCTCAATCAGCCAATTCCCACGAATTTCATTAGTGTTAAAATGAGAAAGCGTCTAAAAGAGAAAGAGTCCCTCAGGTGGAGTAAAAGGATTCACAGCTGGAAAATGTTATTTGTCTGTCCCATGTTTACCTTTTAAATATCTTTTAATTCCAGTCGTTTTGAGCTTCGGAATGAAATACAGAAATTAAAGTAAAGCAGTTAACTTGGTTCAGTTTGTCAGATCACATAATTGTATCAATTTTTCTTTTTTTTTTTTCCGAACACAGAGCCAAACAGAAATCTAACAAACCTAAATTTGAAGCTTTATATAAAATATCTTGTTTTGACTGGATGGAGAACATTTCTAAGCGTGTCCTTGAGAGTATTTCAGTTCCTTTTGGGGGTTTTTGTGTTCCGCAGCTTTTAAGATTTTTGTATGCAGACATTTTCAGAATCTGAATTCGTGCCCCTTTTGAAGAACTTGAAAAAAAAATGGCCCCTTTATTCTTTTAGCTGTCAATGTGGCCAAACAGATGAAAAATGGCATCAAACTAATGAGACATTTTCTCCATATCCATTTCTTTATTCTTTAAAGAAACGATGATGAGCAAAAATCTAAGTGACCCACAAACTTTTTAAGTATATCAAAGAACATTTCTGACCAATTCCAGAGATTTCAATGACTATCCTTACACTGTGGAAGGCAACTTTTAAATTTTAAACTTTGGGAGGCATGTTTCTTTGTGCCAGTCATTGCAATACTCTGCCATCCCAATTACAGATCAATGTTCTCACAACAGATTTTGTGCTCACCAGTTAAGGCTGCCTTGGCCCAAAGGCTCTCCAGCAAAGAGGCTCACGGCTACAGCTCATCGATGAGGTTTAAACCCATCTGAATGAGGATTTTATGTTTAAAATCGTCTGAAGGCAGAGGCGCACACTGTGGACTTCCCTGCTTTTTGGCAGCTCTGATCGGTCAGCAGTATCCCAAAACACTCCGTCCAGTCAACAACCCTCTTATTCAGACAGCTGACTGAGCAAATTAGGCGACTCGCACCTTTCAAAAGGCCTGGATCCACTGAGAAACCCTTAAATAATCATGTGGTCACAGTTGTGCTGCTGAGCAGTGGACAGCACACATGGACGTCTAATGACAGGAGCATCTCTTTGATTCAGCCCGTTACCCCGGCAACCACATGGAAACCACATGACCGGCGAGTCCAGTCGTTTATTAAAAGCCCTCTTCAGGGTATTGTGACTGCAGATATCAGCGAGCGCTGGTAATTATGGCCTTCTCAGATTCTCAGAGAGGGAAGAAAACATTTTGCATGAGCAACATACGCAGATTTTTCTTATGACACCCGCATACCTGCAGTAAAGAGAGAAAAAGAGAAGGGATGAAAAGGTAACTACAACAGAATCTCTTCTTGATAAGATGAGCCCCAACAGCAGGCGGGAGAGGTCTCAGAGACCTCCACCTCCCTCCTGCATTAATCACTGGAAAGATAATTTTAGATAGGACACCACAGGTCGAGGCTCCACCGGCAGAGCTGGAGGTGAGGGCGGGGGGCCATGGGGGAGGGGGCTGGAAGGGAAGGAGGGGAGGGGGAGAAAGGCTTTGCCCCCAAAGTGCCTGGCAAGGTGAGCGATGAGAATTGGGGGCATGGTAGTTTAAAGGTTTTTGGGGGTCGTGCTGCCGGCGGCGGGTCGGGGGCGCGGACCCAAACGAGGAGTGAATCAGGAAATTTCTGCAGAAAGAGGCAGAGCCTGTGCTCTGCAGTAGGACATTTTTCTCAAGAGCTCAGCACTTTGAGGAGGAAGCGAGCCATTAAAAGCTTTTAATCACAGAAAGCAGAAGGCAAACTTGTCTGCCACTTGGAAGAGACGGAAAAACAAAAAGGGGGTTTGGCATTAAATGCCGCTTTTGAGCATTTGTCTAAGCTCTCTGATTATTCACTGAGTGAGAAGGGAAAAAAAATTCAACAATATTTTATGAGAACAACAAAAGACGAACACATGAAATGATTGTAATAAGAATAAAATTACAAAGAAAATAAATAAAAAGAAAAAACTGTTGAAATCCTTTCAAGCGTGTTAAATTCCAGATGTTCATCAGCTGAATTAGAAAAGGAAACCCTTATTTTTCTAAATGCCCTGTTCTGTGTGCAGCTGAGAGGCGATAAATACCAATAAGTTCAAATGTTTGTGCTAAAAAATCAGGCTACTCCTACAGTGTGGGCTAAAAAAAAAAACAATGTAAACTGTTCCCCTAAAGAAGCTAGAATTTGAATACATTTGCCTTTAATTCATCCCATCAGGTTGAATTTATATAAAATCTGCATACAGATATGAAATAACAGAAATCCTGTTTGAATAAATATTCGGCCTGGTGGACCTTTGTTATTCCACAGCAGAAGTATTTTGTATTTGTATTGATGGGGGGGGGATCCTGTTGCACAGACTAGCAGTAAAAGCTGGAAGCAGACACACACACACACACACACACACAGCATGCTGAACCTGGACGCAGAATACAAACTCAGACACACGCCGGGTCATTTTTCATATCATTAATGAATAGCTGCGCCCCGTTACCGAGGGCAGGAAGAGAATAATAAGCCGTGCATAATAACTGTCCCTCATCAGTGCTCACTCCTAACTCTGGATACCATCGGTACTCCGTTCACTGGAGTGAAGGAGGAGCTTCGCACAGCAGAGCCAGGCCAGCACAACAGGGCTCCCGGGGGAGCTCGCAGCACAGTGGAGCCATTACAGGAAATAGGCCGGCGCGTTTCAGGGGCCAAAAGGGGGCCACGCTTAAGTAAAGAATCACCACCAATTCGCTTCCATAGTGGAGGTAAATTCCTGGAGCGCCCCGATTCGTCAAAAACAACGCCCCCACGCACACAACACACAGATAATCGCACACTTCTGGTAGGAAGCAACACCACTGATGCTGCAGCTCGCACAAAAATCATGCATTTGCACAAAAAGAAATGAGGAATGTGTTTTTCTGCCCCTTGTTTCGCGCCACCTGTCAGTTACTGTCAGCCCTCTGGTGCACGGGGAGAGCGGGCCTGTTCACCATTCAGATATTCCACAATCTCTGATACCAGGAGAATATTAAAGAGTGCCACTCAAGCATGCACGCTGCACCATTTAAGACTTATCACCAGAGAGGGTTGTCATTTCCAAATGAGACTTAAGGCTGAATAATTTACACACAAATGTCTGGACAGCCTTTTACAGAGGCAGAAATATATGGAACCGAGGTCACAACCAGTTGTTCCCTGGCTTTTATAAAAGAAAAAAAATAGGGCTTCTTTACAGATCATGCTGGTTTGGAGCCCCAGATCTCACATTTGCTGTGATATGATGTGTTGTAATGGAGTCGTAATCTGCTGGGAGTAATGAGGCGCTGTGGGGGCAGCCACAGTTCGCCGGGTTCATTACCACATATCCTGATCATATGCAAACCACCTTCTTGTGGAAAACAAAGTGCATCGATTGGGATTTTATGTCTCAAACACACAAACTAGGCTGGCTATGGCGACATGAATATTTTACACTCCACTCACCGAATATTGGGGGTGCAACAGACCAAATCTAGGCCAACCAACAGATCCAACATGTGCCATTTTCAACAGGATCTTACATTTTAAACGGAGTTGGAAAGAGTTAAAATGAGGAGCTGTAGCCTTTTGCATCACTGCTCATATCTCAGAAGTATTCTGCTTTGCACTAAATCTTGACTCATTTTTGGCTAAAGTGAGAAATACTAGAGATCATGTTACACCGATTCATGTTGGAGAATCCCCCCCCCCCCCCCCTTTCCCAAATGATTTGGAGAGGAAAAACATAAGGAGATTTAAAGAGTCAAGGGCACAGATTTCAGGCTGAGAATTTTCCTGCACTGGCACCTGCAGGGAGAACTTTCTGTGGAGGTTCATTTGAACCCAGGACATCTTTCCTTGTCAGAAGAAAGGAGGCCTATTTTTATCTTTCCGTCTTGCTCAATGAAGCCACGGGGAGTTTAGCTATTCTTCCTTGATCCGGGCAGGACAGCGGGTTTAAAGGGATTCCTGTATGGTGCTGCAGAAGCCTCCTGCCTGCGTCAGGCTAACGCTGCAGCTGCATCTTTAGACTCCATTAGCAGCTCCTCCAGCCGCCTCCGACCCCAAACAGGCCCTGCTTTAGTCTTCATCACAGCGCACGGCCGTCGTTAGTTTTATTCGTGCTGGGACAAAGCGTGCAATCTGTTCCGTTTCTTTTTAGTCAGTTTTCAATGCGTCTGACTCGTGACTGCAGCAAGAACGACGATATCCTTTCACCAAAGCTTACAGACAGGAACAAAAAGAACTGATGAAACTCATGATCAACACAAGTTTAAAAAGATTTTTTTACCAGCACGACATTGGGAAAAATCTTCCTTTTTAAAAACCTTAATATGGCCTCTCTAACACTGTATTCTGAATTCACAAAGGAAGCAGCTTGTTAACTCCCTTCAGTGTATCTCTTTTCTGTTTTCCCTCATCTCTCAGTTCTCCTTAAGCTCCAGGGCATATTGTTCTTCGAGTCTGAAATCATCCTGGAGATTTCCAAGTCGTGGATTAAAAGAGGCAGAGATGTCCCTGGTGGCTCTCCCTTTTTGTAGAGCAGACCCAAAAATACAGATTCAAAACCACCTGAGAGTAGGAGAAACAATCCATCATACGGGCCGAAAAACCCCACTGGTGGTCAGCTGAAATAATAGTGGATCTTAATGTTGTGTGTCGATGTTTGTAAGAGCAAACAAGTACCCGTCGGCTTCAAACTTTACTTATATGCATTCAAGAGGATACGTTGAAACCCACAACTTAATGCGAGTAAAACCGGAATTTATAATCTCGGAGATACAAAAACTTCCACTGGGCTGATAAAAGGTAAATATTTCAGGCTGCTTTAAAGAGCCTTTCACCATATGAGCCATGAGGGCAATGGAAAAATGGAAAATCATCTCTCTAAAGAAGTGTTGGGAATTGGATAGTAAAATTCTTAGTCAGAATGACTAAAGCTGTTAAATCCCCACTGAAGACCAAATATGAAGCAGTCTTTATTCTAACACGCGATGCCCTAGCATGATTCATTTGTTTACTTTTCCTAACAGTCATTTTTTTAGTATTTTGCCCCACGCCGTCACCACGGTCTTACTGTTTAGCTAGTTAATCATTTTCCTCCTTTCATTTCTTCTAGCACAATAACTTTTTATGAGATTTCCTCATGCACCCAAACTCTCACCAACTCCACTCTTTGGCAAATATTGAAACAGCTCGACGCACTCACACCTACAGGCTGCTCAGAGGAAGTCATCTCCTGTCTCCTGCAACTAAGCAGCTTTTCTGTAGCAGGCAGGGATTAGGGACTCTGCTCAGGGCCATTCCAACGTATGATTTCTTTGGTTATTACTCAGTGAGCAGAGAGCGCATTAGTCATTTACTTTACTGACTGGTCTGAGAATTTGAACTGGCAACCCTCCAGGATCCTGCTAATTTATCTAGACTGTACTTAGCACTGAGCAGTACACAGACGGCTGTAAGACGGTGTGAAAAAAGTCAACTTTAGACCTGATTGCGGCCTTGCTTCAGGGCTGGCAATGTTAGCCTCTCTTCCAAATGTTTGAACAGCCGGATGGTCCAATATTTTGGTCCCCGTGGACTTTTCAGCACATCTACAGGACTGGATTAGTAATTTTAGAGACAGCTGGATTCAGGATTGGGTTCTTGATGGGATTCATCTTGCCATGCCTCCGGCCACAGCTTTGAGGCTGTAGAAGGTTGTTAGACCAATTAGTTCTCTAACCAACAGCGAAAGAGGCTGACAGGTGGAAGCCAGCCCATGATTGATGTTGATAGATCACTTTCCCTCATTAACACTTTGGATTCTTGATTGCCAGCTCGGCACATCTGAAGGAACGAGCCGAGCTGTTTACCTGTGTTCTTATTCCTGACCAGAATACGAGAGTGAGTGACCTGTTTGGGGCTCCAACCATTTTGTGGGTAAGAAAAACCTGCGTCAATCTCTTCTACTGTGCAGAAAATCTGTTTTTTGGGGAGTATTTTGCCTTTTCCAAAGACACGCACACACAAGCGAACCAATTCAGACATCATCACACGCTATGAGGTCTACATGAACGGGCAAACAAACATAGGTGAACCCAACTTGAAGTGGCAGATCCGGCACTGCGGGAAACGCAGCCACACGCAGAGGGGACAGCCTCAGACAAAAAAAAAAAAAAAAATGGAAGGGAAAATATGACTTCCAGGAGCTGCATCTTTGAATGTACACACTCTCCCATCCCCATGCTGATCCCTCCTGCTGATACACACACACACAAACAAACAAGGAGGGGAAAAAATGAAAGCGGCGTAAAATTTTGTTCGCAGCAGCGTGTGAAAGACGGAAGCCGTCAGCACGTGGAAAAAATGCACGTTTGGGAAAAAAAACAAACACCAACACTGTATCTGGTCTCACACGCTTCGAGAACATCTGCAGGAGAAGCTGCAGATTTGAGGCCACATGCTGCGAGTTGTTTTTCAGAAGGGAACCAGTTCAGTCGTGGCAAAGTGACTGATCAATCTTAATAACCGCTTGTGGTAGAAAAACAGATGTTCCCCGCCCCCCCCCCCCCCCTTCCTCTCCGTGGGGCAGCTGTTAGAATTACTTCATCTTTATTCTCCACCAGCTGCACTCAAGAATCATATCCGTTCTCATTCGGTGGTGAATGCAGATCCTCTCCAGTCATTGGCCTAATCAAAGAGCACTATTGTGACGCGTTTGGCTGATCTAAAGATCGAGCACCAGTTTAAAGGAATAACTGCGCATCTCGCCCATTTTTTTGCTCAAAGTGTCACAGCAGTGACCCAGTTGTCACATCCCTTTCATTGCTCCTGTCAATGTGATGGAAGCTGGTGTCCTCAGAAGTTCAAGTGGGAGCAGAAAGAGGTTGAAAAGGAGAAACGAGCCTTCAAACACTTGAAATCGGTTGCTTATCAAACCCAAATTTATCTCGCATCAAGAATTTAACGTCCGTAAAGAGCAAACAAACGTCCTAAACAGTAAGCTCTGAAATGTGTTTGTAAAAGAGAATAGTTGTTTTTCTTCATATGAAATAAGTCTTTGAGCTTTATTTTAGAACAAAAAGTGTCAGAATCTCCTACGCGGAGCAACATGAGGCGCAAAGCTATTTTAGCTCTCATCAGATCGAGACTCAGCCGTCAGATACCCGCCAACCCTGCAGCAAAGAGCCCAGATGAGCTCCATGTTGATGGTGATTAGCTTTTATTAGCTGTGTCGTTGGGCCACAGAAGTGAGGCCCAGCACCGGGAGAAGACTTCCCCCTCCTTCAGGTTTAAAGACAGGCTGGTGGAATACAGGAAAAACATGGGAATGGTCTATGTGCAGGAAGGAGGTTTGTGTGTGTGTGTGTGTGTGTGTGTGTGTGTGTGTGTGTGTGTGTGT
>JABUIW010000245.1:3679992-3715984 GCA_013363375.1 Menidia beryllina | reverse complement strand
GTGTGTGTGTGTGTGTGTGTGTGTGTGTGTGTGTGTGTGTGTGTGTGAGTGTCTGTGTGGGTGGGGGCTGGTGGGGTGCCATTAGGGCGGCTCACTGAGCTGTGTAGTGACTCGATGGCCGGGGGCCCTGGTGTCACATCTGTTTAGAACTGGTTTATTCACCTTGTCCCCTTCCAACACTTGGCCAGCGTGCTTATAGCCACATCTCTCAGCATCACGCTGGGCCCCCGCAAGTTCAACTGGAGCTCTCGGGGTGCGCTTTCCATCCATTTTCCCTTCGATTCTGCTCAGAGATTCCATTTACGCTGCTTTTTTTGGTGGCTCTTGGCATAGAAAAGCAGGTGGAACGTGCATCTGCAGAAACACGGCGATCAAAGAGCAGCTCTCCTCCTTTAGCCCCTGAAGACATGAATACTACAACAGCCCGCCCGCTGTCAGTGCCCGGATTTCTAAAGAAAGTGACCCTTATGGGCATAAATATTTGAGGAGATTTACCTCTACTCATCCTCCACCTTTACTTTAAGTTACATGAAATCCAGACAGATGGTCATTTTTGTATTCCAGCCACCAGGAACACAAACGGCTCTGAAAACAGACCACCCCCTCAGCTCTCGCCTCAGTGCTGAAGGAACAAGCAAGATTTGATTTAAAAAAAAAAAAAACTCCAAACACAGTCCATATGCTGCACATTTCCATCTGTCAACAGCGACGCTGTTAAATGTGTTTCTGCGGCAGATTATAGTCATGCTCGTTTCAAGGTGTTGATTATAAACAGAATACAAAGGAACCAGCCTATCACCATCATTTGTACATGTCAAGCTCTCCATCAAGGTGTGTAGCAGTGCTTTTGAACACTGAAATATTTCTGTGGTGAGCAATCAGCATCCATCCCATCTGCATAAACAATAAAACAAACGCGACTTTTAGTCTGTAGATGGGTGTATGGACATATTTGGGCAATTCTGAAAAATTCAGAATTCGGCTTGGTTGCAGAATCGCTCACATGGAATGCATATTTCCCATTAAATACTCTTTGATAGCTATTATGAGGTATTTTTCCTCCCAAAGCCTTTAATACAAATGGATGCCAGTTATTTATGGTCCATTTTATGTAAAAAATGGTAGGCCAAACACTTAAAAATCTACTCTAAAGCTCTCTCTAAACTACCCATAAAACGTTAAACTGTAAATGTGAAATTAATAATTCTTCTCTGAAGTCTTGTCCAATACATTTAGCAAGAAATGTTGAATAGCACATACCTCAGGAACTATAAAAGACCAATATATTATATAGTCTGTGGTTTTTATATTATAGTGGCTATAAATAGTAAATGATTGAATTCTTGTGATGGGAATGAGCTTCAGGATTCCAATTTCAGAGGCAGACTTCCAATAAATGTTTTCCTCTACTGTTTCTCAAAAGGTCTGCCCCTCAATATCCACAAACCAACACCTGGGGGTGCTTATATACATGATGACGGACGTGTTCGATCACAAATTAACCTCTCGGTGTGATGCTGCCATTTACTTGGATCATGAAGAAGCACAGAAACCAATCCAGAATCTCTGCACCGAGGTCCTGAATCTGAATCCAGACGGAGATATTGGGCTTTGTTTCATGGCGAGATGAAACCTGCAATCTGTGCACACCGGTTCTCTCACACTAAATATTTTATCGACAATAAACCTTGAAGTGACTGATGCATGCTCCAGCGAGCCAGAGGAGGGGGAAAAAAATGGCAGAATAGAGAAAAAGGGGAGGTTATAGAGGGGAGCACGTGCTTGAAATGCCAACACTTGTTTCATTTTACACATTAAAGCCCGGCCTTGTTTATAATGAGACCCATAATAACGTGCTGTACGAGGGAGGGGGCAGACATTACAGAGCGGGTAGTCAGGGCCAAGCTCTCACACCTCCAACGGCCGATTTAATTACTGCAATCAGATCAAGAATTACTCAAAACGACTCCAGTTGCTCTGAAGTCCCACTCCGTACATTAAGAAACATGCTGTAAAAAGCTCTGAAGGGCCCCCCCGCTCCACCAGGACTGCACCAGTGTTTTATTTCCCTGTCACTTGTCCTAAAGGCACCCCGAGTTGGCAGCTCCCCGGCAATAAAATGGCATAAAACGGGAATTGTCTCCATTTCGTGTCGTCGCGGTCAGTCTCGGGTCAAAATCCCGACTCGCTCAGAATGCCTTCGCTGTCATGACTAAAATATGAGCCAGCAGGAGTACGGGCAGCAACAGGCTACTGTGGGGGCCTTCCAGCCCTCTGATGGAGCCAGACTTCTATTCATGACCACAAGAAATCCTTATGGTCAAGAAGGAAATGAAATAAACAAACAATACAATCAATTTGGATTTAAAAGGCCGTGTTGTTCTGTTGTAGAATGGCCAAACGACCAACACTTTCCAAATCTGAAGAAAGCATTTAACAGTCCTTTTAAACTCTGATCCATCCTTTATAATGTCGAGTTTAACATTTATACACGAAAAATGATGAAGGTCATCCACAAATTTAGTTGGGAGGATTATATTTTTCTCGCCCCGGTTTGTTTTCTGCCGTTTGTTTGCTTTATTTATTTATTTTTTACCAAAAGTGGTGTCAAAATCTCCTCATTCTCAGTCCTTTGTTGCGTTTCTGCTCCAAACGTGTGTTTTTTTTACTGCAGATTTTGAATCCCGGCTGACTTCTATTCTTTAAAAGTTTTCTGTGCCACAGTAGTTCCTTTAAAGACAGCTGAAAATCCTGCTGCCACACAATAGCTGCTAAAATGTAAACTGGGTCCACTCTGCTGTTGGGAGTGCATCAGATATTGAACTTAAAGATGTTCTTTACGCTACTTTTCTCAGGAAACCTTGTCAGCAGATGTAAAGTGCAGCCCTTCTTGCTCCCCTAGCCAGACAATGGGAGAGCTTTTACTGTAACTCGCTAATTATAGAACTAATGTGACGTTAAATCAACACTTCAGTTTCAAAATGGATTCTCAAGTTTTTCCCGACATTAATGAGGCTTCAGATGCCTGACGGTGTGAAATCCCGTCCTCAAATCTCACTGTGCAATTAGAGGAAGTGATTTTCTGTTCTCCTGCCTTCGCGGCAGCTCGTTGTGTGAGCAGCGTTTGCAGGAAAAAGAAATGTCGCTACAAAAATAAATGACTTCAGATGATATCCACTTGATCTTATGAAGTGATTCTGGAGGCCCATTACCTCTTGATAAATAATAACATTATCCAATACAAGGAGGATTTTTTCCTTTCCACCAAAAGCAGAAGAAATGCATTTAATATCCAGTGGGAAATAAGTTCAAGATAACAAACACAGAAATAAAGTCTAAGAGTTCTTCTGCTGGTGAGTAACTGGACAAATTCTTTGCTTTCCTCTCCAAATCTTTACTTCTTATTTGGTGGTTGCATCTATGTTAAAACTAGCTAGCTGTGTCAGTGGATCAGATATCCATTTAACCTTTTATTGAGCTAGCACAGCAGGGGGACAGCTGTACCTCTGCTAGAGCCAGTGCATTGGCTTTTCACTAGTCCCCGATGGCACACACAGCGGGCCGTATACAGCTCTTTAAGAGAGGAACTCTTAGCTCCGACTCGATAAAAGCAACGGCATAAAAGTGAGCGGATACAACACTTCCAGTCCAGACGTGTTCGAGCTGCTTTGCCATTAATATTTTATTTTCTTCTGCAGTGCAAATAAACACAATCCGCCGAGGGATTTAACAATATTAGTTATTCAGCTACTAATTCTGTCCTGCAGTGTTACACACCTTCAATAAAAGGAGCAGTGGGGGATCTTTATGAGGCTAACGGAGGAAAAAGATACAGGGTAAAAGTGGGGAAGTATCAGGATACTCCTCAAGGTGTGAAGAGGGTTGGGCTGGACCGGGAGCTTTACCAGCCGATCTGGTGAACCCTCATCCATCTCAATCTGCAGGAAATGACAAAGCTGCAATGAGGCTCAAATCGAAAGTGGTGTCCCCCCCACACCCGCCACGAGCCGGGTTGGGGCTTCTGGAGCGTTTGCGCGCTCAGAGCCGAGCGCGGTGTTGCTGTTTGTGCAGGAAAACCTCCGAGGGGGGGTGCGTTTCCTCGCGTGTGGCCTGCACACACCTGACAGATGAAAAGGGCCCGCGGCCCACCGGGGACCAATTTCCCCGGCCTGCTCCAAAGGCTTGTTCATTACGGGGAGCGGGGCTGGGAGGGGGGGGATGGGATGGGGGGGTGAAACAATGGTCCACAGCCCGCCAACTTCATTTGCTGCCATTTCCTCTCATTCTCCGTCTCGCCCCCCCCGAAACGTGGCGGCGGCCTCCCACCGCGCCACACGTCTGCTCAGGGCTCCAGAGCCCGGAGAGATCTCCCTCCATTTTTCAGCCGTCACATTTGAGACAGAGAAAATAAGGCAGACATCTTGGTTTTAGCCCCCCCCACCCCCCCCCCCCCCCCCCATCCCCTCTCTGTGCCATTACATCCGAGTTAGGAGTCAGAAGAGAGGAGAAAAAGGATACTAATATACCAAACAAACAAACCAGCTGGGGCTAAGTTATGTGCATTATCTTGGATGGGTCATTAAAAGTTTATTTATTGCTTTTCCAAGAAAAAAATCTTTTTTGCTTTGAAAAAGAAGAAAGAAAAAAAGATTGTTTTCTTGGAAAAGCAATAAATAAACTTTTAATTTATTGCTTTTCCAAGAAAACAATGAATCACCTGAAAATTTTTTTATTCGATTCTTTTCTAAAAGGGTCCAAACTAATCATGAAATTTCTGCCTGTGGTTTGAAGTGAGACAACCTGCAGCAAAGCGGGATAAAAGTGATTTCTGTGGACGGGCAGCTAAAATTAGACGGTGGATGTGCAGTCAGGATGCTACATCCCACCAACGCATGCGCCGGCATTACAGCCCTACGCGGAAAATGAGATCTCATTTCACATTTCTTGCAACGCTTATTTTTAGCTCGCAGGAACACAGACGAAATAGAACCATCAGAAGGAAATTGATCCCTCGCATGAATCCGTTTTACAAGCAGCTCACAGATGAATGTGCTCACAGCGGCGTGCCAAATAAATCAGGTTTGTAATGGCCCCGACTGCAGGCATAACAAAGAGAGTCCCACAAGAACCGACGGAGCGACCTGTGACAGGGCGCTTTTCCCCTCCATTTGGAGTCAGCTGCATCTTCTGGAAAGCGAGCATGTTGGAAAAAAAGTGAGGCATTTCTCGGTGGAACCCGGCGTTCTCCTTGAACCATTTGCTTTCAAGTTTGAATATGAATGATGTTTGAGAATTAGACTGTGCAGCAGAAAAACAAACATGTTTGAAATTGAAATGCTGAATGGAGGAGTTTCTTCCCACAGACACAGAGAAATAAAGAAAAAAAATAAGCCCATACCTTTGCTGAAAAATCTGTTTTTGCGGCAGATATCAGACCCGCTTTCTATAAAATATTCATATTATTCCTGGAAATGTCTTGTAATCAGATATCTAAATGTTTGCTTGTGTAACACAGAAGCATTTCATGTTAGCAGTTATGACAGACATCAGCTGCAGCTTTTCAGTCGGGGCTTTCATGTTTCTTCTTCACATCTTCACAGTTTTGAGCAGAATATCCATTTCTGCTCTGAGTGGATGTCAACAATGGAGAATAGACTTATTTTCACCATTCTGCCAAATGACTGTCATTGTGTTGAATGGCAGATGTGTGTGTGTGTGTGTGTGTGTGTGTGTGTGGAGGGGGGGGGGGGGGGGGGGGGGCACAGGGGGGGGGAGTGGTGGGGGGGTGGGGGGGGGGGGCTGATACACATCAGGCGAATTAGTATGGCCCTGAAGTGCTGGGTGCACTTTGTCAGGAGCGGTGATGTAAGGGGGAATAAATATTGCAGCCTCCGCCTGACCTGGGGCTCCACTTCCCCCACACAGCGACACACTGCCCCCTCTGGGTCTGCACAGCAATGGAGCCCATGTGTTGCCAGTCACTTATCTACATTACAAACATCTGGGAACTCTGGTCTTTATGGAAAAGAGTTTTCCCTGCAAGGCATGTGACCCCCACCAATGACAATCCATTTCAGTTTTATATAGATTTTCTTTCTGTGATCCATTTTTCGGTCCATAAACGCACTCGAATGATTCTTTAAGGTTTTTGACAGTTGAAATTTGTTCTAACTGAATGCAGAATATTGATGCACGCCATTTCAGACCATTCAGGACACAGCAGATGGCTTTGCAGGGGTTATGCTGACCCAAAATTAGGTGTTTGAGCACCAAATGCTGCTCGGTAGTGCCTTTAAATGCAAAAATGTTGTAATATTCGTTATAAAACAGTATTCATTTGTCATAACATTTACTCAAACAGATTTCAAGGAGCAATTAACGGAATTCATAAAATATTCAAACATGTCAGAATGAAAATCACACGACTATTTCAGATCAAAGTTCCCACGCAGGAAAAATGACACTTGTCTTTTTTCCAGTCTCTTTTTTTATAGTCATATGTGCTTTTAATTTTTTATTTTTTTTTACTTAAGCCTTGGATTGATTCCTTGACATTACACCTTTAAACTAATTCTGCATTAATCAATAGCAGCGTCTCAAGTGTTTAGACGCTGCAAACCTCCAAGCGTTACATTAAAGCACAGAGAAGAAAAATCTGCATGCACACTGTCAATCACAGCTCAAACGAGTTTTGGGATTCCCTCTTTAGAGCAGCAGAGGAAAAACGCTGCAGGAGATCAGTGAAAAGGGTAATTGAGGACATCCCTCGCTTTGCATTTCTCTTGAAACTCTTGTCAGAGCTGTTCAAACTAATCTATGTATGAAGGGAGACAAAAGATAAAGGTTAGCATAGTTAGAAATGTGTGTTAAATAATGGGAAATGTATTCACAAAGAGCTCTCAGCGCTTGATGTTCCTTTGCCACTAAGTGCTTCTCAGAGAACAAAGGTCATGAATATTAAGCAGAGGAAGAGATATGTACGAAAAGAAATTCTACAAATGCCAAGTTATGGTTCAAACCCGGCGAGGTTGTACATCTTTGAGGCTCCAGCCTGTCGAATAACGCCATGAGGATGTTCTTAAAGATGGAAAAAGTTACCAGTAAATTTTATATAAAACTAAGAGTTAAGTCTTTGGTTAAATGATTAAGGGTTTTAAAAGGAAAGGCCAAAAAATAATGCAGCATTTTGGTGTAAATCCTCCACCAGTGAAGGATCATTCAGCAAGAAAAGCCCCTAAAACACAGGCCTTTTCCACATTATCAGTTTAACAATGACACACATTCAAGATCAATTTTCCTACCTTATGAGTAACCCTTTTGCTAACTCAAATGACTTCCCTTTGTTAGATTTAACCCACGAGGGCTCATTTTGGTCACAGTCAAGATTAAACTTGAAGCCATTAAAGCTGCCGTTTGGACTCATGTACGGTTTTACATGCCGTCACTCGCAACCACACGAGTTTGAAAGCTCTTCTAGCAGAACTGGGTCATTTTAGCCCGCATGAGCCCGAGGGCTCCCACAGCACAGAGGACGGGCCTGTTTGAGGAGATGATGCTACAGATCTCACGATCAAGCCTGGACCGTACCCTATATGCTCCATGCAACACAACGCCACACCTGTCCCCAACAACAAGGCCAAAAACATTCTGATGCCTTCAAATGCATCTCTTATATCAAAGAACTTAACAAGAACCATACAACCCTTTTACAAATGGTCCATTCCTTCATGTTACAGGATGAACATTGAGCCAAAGTAATTTTTCTCCTTCATAAATGGAGGTTTCCAGTATCGCCAGTATTATTATTGTAAAATTAACACTAGATCACTTGGATTATTTTTCCAAACTTCTTGCATTTTATGAGAAATTTCCTGTAAACAGATACTTGCAGGGACTAGCTTCCATCCGTATCAATGCACCTTCTGCCTCTCTCAGAGGCTAATTAAGGGGGCACTGAGCATGTGACGATGTTCACAAAAAAGAACGTGCCATTTTATCTCTCAAAACCAATTTGTTTTGGGTCAAAATTAGGAGCATTTGCAGCCCGAAGGAGCTGCTGGGATAAACCGACGTCAGATCCTGCAAATCTGAGTCTGAACTGGAGAGTGTGACGCCTACGTCTGTAGGAGCCGGTTTCAACTGGAGGCCTCCTGGGATCTCGTTCAGGAGCGATTGCCGTTTGGAGCCAAAGGAACGGGGGAACGGAGGGATTCGTCAGCAGGTTTGGGGGAGCCGAGCCGGAGGGGGAACCGGATAAAAGCCGCTTCCCTCTGCATAGAAACCAGTGGGCTGATGTGGTTCTGGGCGTCTCAGGAGGATTGGGTCTGTGGAGATCGTTCGGCAGGTCGGACTCAGGAGTGGCCCCGGGCTGACCCAAAGCACAGAGGGAGCCCCAGAACAGAGTCCCTTCTGGCCCTGGAACGCCTCAGGACCTTAAAAAAGAAAGGAGACAGAAGCTGGGGAGCGGCGTAGCCCATTTTCCTTCTGGACCTATTCTTTTGAGGCCTTTTTTTCTACCACCGTTCTTTAAAGGATGTTTTCCACCTGCCCCTCGTCTCATTTCCAAATGTGCACACTCAGGTCTTCCACTCGAATCCTATTTGTGTCTTAATCCCCTCCTACAAGAGAGCCGAGCAGATGAGTTGAGGAAAGACGAGGGGAGAGGCTTGTGATGAAGTGTATTCACCAACGTGACACATGCTGGCTTTAGAGCCTCAATTCAGACAGACCTCAACCGAAGACGACAGCTGCATCATCTAACATCAGACTGACAGTCAGCGTTTTCATTTCTGGCACTGGAGCATTAAATCTGTTTATGATGAAGTGCAAATCCACTTTTCAACTTGTTTGAACGTGCAGGGAGAGCCTGACGCGACGTGTTGGGTAAAAGAGGGTGCAAAATAGATAAATAAACTAAGGATACATCCTGATACGCTCACTGATGGCTCCAAAGACATGCCCCCTCTTTCCTCTGCCGCCTATTCTGCCACTCACTGAACAGATTGTGGTGGAGGACTCGGCCACCGCAGCAGTCAGCAGGGAGGCTGAGCACCAGGGACCCAGACAGGCTCAGAAAGCAATTAAGGCTCCTTCAAAAAGGTGGCCGAGTTTTCCACTGGGGGCTTTTTTGATTTAAAAAAAAAAAAAGAAGAAAAAAAAGGTGCTGAAATCTTTTAAAAAGTGGTTTGAAAGTTGTAAAACTGAGTTGCTGCTGTTCCTGTTGGAGTAAAGAGGGGCAGATGCACCCCGTGTGTGACGGAGGGAGGAGGGGATGACCGGTGGGGGGGACTTTCTACTGAGCCAAAAACACGGTGGTTAATGGCCACGGCAAGCACACCCCAGAGTCTCATAATGATGCAAAAACGTTTGCTTTAGTCCACATTTGCATCTGTGGCGTCTTTGAGCATCTCCGGGCGGTGCCGTATTCTTTTGAAACAGGAGGAAACGGCTCATATTGTTTCATCTAACCGAACACATCAGCATTATTGACCTTTTTCTGGTTACCGCACACTCTCTGGTGTCACCGTTTGCCCCGAAGGGTGCTGGATGTTAAGATATCTGACCTATCGAGCACATCCTGACTTAACCTCATCTACAAATATTGGATTTTGCAGAGCTGTGTGTTCTCGTTTTTTGGAGTAAGAATAGAAGAGCTCATTGGATGCTCGCTCCTGGGAACAGATCAAGTGGAATGCTTATCTTTCATTTGGACTACAAAGACAGGGGGAACCAAAGTCACGGCCTTGTTTGGATGATGATCAGAAGCCCAAACCCGGGCAGACCAAATACCAACAGGACAATGTTTTGTTTTTTTATAAACTGCATTTTCAGTTGCAATTCAAATACAAAGATCCAGCTTCGGGCCACTGAGAACTGAAACACCGAATGTGAATCTGAACTGCAGACAGAAGTGCCATTTTTCTTCCCCCGTCTGAATTCATTCCGTCTTTCCATTTCTTGGCTGGGCTCACTTTGCTGAAGCGGCTCCGCCTCGGGATCCCGCCGACGGCCGGCGTCCGACCTGGCGCGGTGCACACCGCCCCGGAGGAGGTTTGTGTCCCTCAGCATGTGTGCACACTTCACTCCAGCTGTCTTTCCACATCCATCCGCGCCGATCACTGAACTTCAGTAATCCTCTTTGGGCTGCAGCCATTAAAGCTCCAAACAAACATTTCAAACAAGGCGACTCCGGACTGGACCAGGCAGAAGCCTCAGTCCTGTTTTATCGAATTAGACCAAAGACACTGATGGAGGCTGTAGTATCAGTTATAAAAAAATATCCAACAAAAGTAATGAATGGAAAAATAAATTGAATATTTAGCTGAAAATGAAAAAGCACTTTCGAGTAACTGAAATAATATAATTATCAATCATTAGAATAAAAATACTGTTCCGTTTGCTTCAGGTGGAGCCAATTGTGAGTTTCTGAACGTTTCTTTCTTGACTATTTTCTGCTTTTTATAAACCAACTGGAGAGGAAATGGTCCCCTTTCTGTTTTCACAACTTCCACGCAGCAGAGCCAAGATGACACCTTCTAACCATCCAAACAACAGAAGCAAAAACATTATAGCTGTTAATTGGAAGTGACTTCCAATACACAAACAATGTTAAACTAACTGGCTTAAGTTAAAAATGAGTAAAATATTTTCTCTTTTGTAGATTTCCTTTAAATCTGTCGGACATTTGGCCATAAATCCTTCCATTTGGATGGTGGCCAAAGACGAGATAAGATGATTAATTAATTGAATAATTCGGTGCATACAAAGGAGGATCTGACCGACATGAGGTGGAGGTGCAGAGCGTCTGGACTGACATGTACGCCTCAGCTACATCAAGCAGAAATAAATCAGAGGAACATTATCACAAACAAATTACTGAGGGCCGAGGTGATGGCAAATTGCAATCAACACTCCACAGTATAGAGAAAGGGCTGCCGTACACAGATGGAGGACTTATAAATAGAAAAGACAGACACGTCAAGTTCAGTTATGCACCAGACTTCTGTCACAGGTCTGGACAAATGTAGAATTACTGGCATCTAATCAAGAGCTGAGCGTTTTCCATTAAATGATAATCTGAATCTTAGAGTCAGGATTTTGTCAGCTTTGAAGTTTCTGCTCAGAAAAGTGGCATAAAGTAAAACGGTGTACGTGCAACAGAGCGGAAAGAAGTGGAATCAAACATCTCAGGTGCTCAGATCACCTGAAAAAGAAGCCTGAAGAGAGTCAGGCAATAACCTGCAATCAGAAAGAGCAGTTCTGTAAGAAGGCATCCGCTTTATCCATCAGTTATCCTCTGAAGCCAATCACCAGGAAGAGCAGGGACAGGCAGTACAGCAGATCTAATTGCATTCTGGTATTTGCTTTCCAATAGATGAAAATTAAATCTTCTCATCTCACCTGAAAAAAAATTTAGCAAATAAACCAGCGCTCAATGTGAAGGATTTCTGGAGAAAAAGGGCCGACTTTTGCCAGTGGACAGGTCAGCTGCGGCCTTCCTGTGCAGGTGTGAAGCCGCTCTTTAGTGTCACCCATACACACACACACACACACACACAGATGTGTGAACCTGTGACTTCCCAGACCATTTAGATTTTCCTCGTGGCGGAAGTGTTGACGGAGAGCTACGAGGGTGGGACTGGCAGCGAGCTAATTAACAGCAATGTTTTCGGCTTCCGGAAGGGAAGCGACACCTGTGGGCGTGAGACGGGGCGTGTGAATTCGACCTGACACGTACAAAACTGGAGAAATCTCACCCATATTGAATATGCATCAGTGTGCCACATGGTGCAAATAACACCAAGTGTCAGCTCATTCTCTGTGTGCAGAAAACACAAAGTGCCGAGGCACATCATTTATAAAACCATTCACACTTCCTGAACTCCGTTCTAATGGAGCTGCACCGTCAGTCTTTGCCGCAAGCAGACCGCAGTTGTTGTGCTTAGGTGCGTCCATTTATTGTCGATGTTAAAGAAATAGTGTCCTAGAGGTAAAGCGAGTGCTGCAGACTTCACCTGTGACGTCGATGGTAACCAGCGTATGTGGTCATCCATCATGTGAAACCAATTTAGAGCCCCTGATGGTTTTCTTCTCTCTACAAAATGAAATTCACTATGAATTCTTCTTAGGTCTTTATTTTTTTCCCCCGTCTAATTTTCTGCAAATTGCACGCACACAAGCTTAAAAAGCCACTTACACTGCTAAAATGTCTCTACACAATGCATCAAGATATCAGGCTGAAGCAGACTGGAACTATCACGTTGCACTGGGAGCTTTTGATAAGGCGTTTAAGACTTAATTGCAGACCAAAATCATCTTGACTGATTTTGCACAGTGAATAGGACAGAAGAATGGAGTGACTCATTCTTTTGGAGTGGGGAGTACCGTTTATCTGTCCCAATGCCAACAAAAGAGGGAAACATTACAGGACGCCTCGTTTCAAAAGAAATCAGGGCCTTCTGAGTCAGCCAAGGAGATAAATGACTGTTGGGGCTTGAATCACCAGAGTAGCTCACTAACACGTTGCAAAAAACAACCCCAGAACCAGTCAAACGTGCTTTATTTCCCCCCCGTATAAAACATCTCACTATCAAAATGAATTTTTATCAAATACAAGCTATCTTAAACCAAAGCGTGGTGCTTTTATACATGTGTTGCTTTAGAAAGTTCCTGCACCCACAGTGACATCTGGCATTTTGCATTGTTAACTACTCACCACATGACCTGGATACAAAGACTGATTCCATCCTATTTTTGCCTCGAAATTGCTTTTTAGAAAGCAAAAAGCATCATTGATGAGACAGGTTGTGAATAAAAAAGAGGGAAATCTTAATTTTGCAGCTCACGCGGGGAGCGGTGCGATTCGACTTTCATTTCTCTGCCGCAATTAAATTTGAGAGCGGAAACGGCAGCGAGCATCTAAACGCCTGCTGGTAGCAACACGGCTCAAAGACAAAGGCGCGGCTGGGGCCCTGCGAGCAGCGGGCTGCTTTTAGCGGCGCCATGACGCCTTTGCTGACTAACTGGCATAATAAATCAACTGCCGGAAGAGCAAGGAGAGGAAGAGCTGGGCACCGATGAGGGCTTTTTAAGCAAGACTGAGCTGGAACTGCGAGGTGGAAGAGCAGAAATGCAGGAATCACAGGAAGGAAAGAGCGGTTAAAGGAGCATTGTTAAGAAGTTTCCACTGGTTTCTTCTCCACACTGTGCTGACAACACTCTCCCTCTGGAATCTCTTTAGCTCCATGCCTTCTAATGTGCACTTGTGATATTTGTGTAAGAAAGCTGTGAAAAGCTCTCTTTAATGTCATTCCCATGCAATATAAATCAGCCTCGCTCAGTCTGAAAAAGCACAGTTATATTTAGGAGGTTGGTTTTCTCCCATGATTAAGCACTGAGCACAGCAATTAACATTTTAAAGGTTAGCATCTCTGTAGAGAAACACGCTCGCCGTCCCCAGTACCACACACATATGGCACAGTGGCCTATTCTGCATTCTGATGCCAGTGTTTACTGCATACCAGAGGAGTTTGACACAGTTAGAATGGAACAAGCTTGAACTTTAAGCATAATCCTTCAGAGAGAGAGAAGCAAGATTACCAGAAAATGATGAAAAACTGAGTAACATGCTACAAGAAGGCAGGATTTCTGCTGTGTTTCAGCATAGGTGGGAAGCTAAATAAAGAGAACGGAGAAGAAAAAGCAAAGTTCAATAAATATATTTTTTTAAAGTCTACAAAAAATGTGTCTAATAAGGTAAGAAAAAGCAGATACGAGTACGAGATTTGACTAGAATTGCCTGCAATTGCCCCAGAAAAACCAACTGTGTTGTCACCCATGTAAATTAACCTCTGCTGATAACTGTCAAACAAACAAATAGCAACGCAGGTGGACTCTGCAGTAGCAGGAGACCTGGGTAAAATGCAGGTTTTGTTCCTTTCAAGGCATAGCGCAGACTATTCCCACACGACCTCTCACTGCTGCACATCAGATGGATGCTTGGACTCCTTTTCCCCTCTGTGAATTCTCTTTGATGCACCTACAAGTCTGTGTTAACACCCAAAAAAAAGAAAAACAGGACTCGACTTGTCCCACGGTCAAAATAAATCAAAGCTAAATGGGCTCCTCACTCAGCCATGCATATATTCAAAAGATTTGTCACTTGCATTGAAGTACAAATAATGTATCCAGAGCATAAATAGAGACTTGGCCATGAAATATCACGAGTGCCTCATGGGCATCATTAAGTAGCAGCTAGTTATCACACACAAACACACAAATGCAGACATGCATTTTCATTTGAGAGAGGAGCCCAAGGATGCGCTCTCGAATACAAACACACACACACACACAACAATGATAATAATAATTATAATAATGATAAAAGACTGCCTTTATCAGTTCACGCTGTGATTCACACCAGGACTCCCAGTAAGCTCAGATCCTGGGATCATATTACTTTGCCTAAGATGGTAAACAGGACGTTTCCCTTTACTAGCCTGATGTTATGGAAGCATCGGAAACAACTGGAGCCTTCACGCCATCTCGCATTAGGTTTTATAGTGGCGCAGCTGCCAGCGTCTGAGTGCATTACCCCGATCGCTGGTCGAAAACATCACAAGCAGAGCCGGACGTAAAAGAACATTTAATTTGTCCAAAGGGGAGGTGAGCCGCCTCGGTCGGAGCTCCACACATAACCAGCAGGTAAGTGAAGGGTAAAATTGGCATGTGCAAGTAAACAAAGCATTCGTTCAGAGCATAAATTACACCGCGTCCTCAGCTCTGAGTGCACGTTGTGTCATTACATTCCCCATATATACGTGTTCAACCATTATTTCCACCAAGCCAAAAAGTATCTGATCGGCTTTGTGCTAATCTTGTTGCCATTTAGACCTAATTGATTTCCATAGGAAGGCCCCATGGCCTCTTCAATCCAGTCTTCATGGCCTATGGCCATATTGGATGTCAGCTAAAGGCCGTGCTGGTGTTTGTATGGAGGGTAATTAGCTTAGTGTGAGTCTAAACCATCCCATAAAATCAATCCGGTTACTCTGATCCATTCAGAGGGCTCACCCGTCTCCATTACTGACACAGGAAGTCGGAGTGGCAATTTACCTCGCATCTCTTAATGCATATGCTCATCCTACAGAACGTCAGTCTGAAGCCATTTAAGTCCAGTTTGTTGTGTTGAGAAGCTAAATCTATTCTTAAAAAAAAAAGGATAGAAAAAAAAGCATTAAAGGATCAACAACCAAAGCAACTCATAGCTCACTTACTGTTAGAGGTTTGAGGATGAAAAAAAAGTGAGAAAATGAGGAAAAAAAAAAACTCTGTGCTATGAACACAATGGGGAAAGCAAAGGAGCTGAGAACACTTTTCTCTTATGGCCATGGAAACTGTGATAACAGCCATAAAAACTGCAATTACGTGTCGACTGAATAGTGGAGTCAAAAGAACAGACTTTAAAAGACTTTCTTGGCTGCCAAAGAAAACATATCAACTCAAAACCTTTTGATCCACAGTCTCTTGTCCTGCTTCTACACCTCTGTATCTGTATGGAAGTGTTAAGTGGATAAAATGACAGAAAAAAAAAAAAAACCCAACTTATCATAAATAGAACTAAACCAAAAGAGTGCGGTCACAAAGCTCATAGGTCCTCCAGTCTTACTGGGGAGCTCGCTGTACTGTAAATATGTCCCTCTTGGTGGGAATCAGTGGAAAAGGCAGCTAGCAGCTGGTGCTTAGCGGGTTCCTGCTGGCTCAAGCCAACAGCCGCCCCGGCTCACTGATGAAGACAGATGGATGGAGCCACAGCCCCAAAGCAGGAAACGCACCCCGGAGTCGGCAGATTAGAGCCAAGCCTCGATGAAGCCCGCAGAAGGGGGAGGGGGGGGGGGACGTCAGACTGGGCGACCAGCTAATGTTTGGTACGCTGGGCCTACTTCACTTGAACTTTTGAACCAATGAATGAAACGGAAAGAGGGTCAACTGAATGCTAATGGCCGAGTGACAGGGTGCCCAGGGCAGACACTTTAAAAGATAAAGCACAAACCCATCTTATCTACAAATGGAAGTTATAAATCAGTCTGAGCTACCTTTCCCCCCACTGTGTACGCTTATAACACTGGTATAACCCTTTAACATCACTGATGTTTGCCAAAAGGTGTGTTCAGGTAACTCCCAGTAGCCGATTAACATGATGTCTTGACTTCTTTTCTACTCGATATTGCGCCAACAGTCGTTTTTTCCCATTAAGACCGAAAAATGATCTAAAAATCATGTTGTAATGGCTTTCCTGAGCAGGGCTGTAGTAAGAGAATTAAAAATGCAGGCAAAAACCAGAAAGGACCCAAGTGGCAGCGACCAACCCTGACAATGAAAACAATAGATTCAGCATAATAAAAGCAGAGCAGCAACACCTGAGGACAAGGGCATAATGAAAACTGGAGAATATAAGGAGGTGTATTAACAGAGCACAGGTGGGAAGTCATCAGGTGATAGGAAACAGCTGGGAAAAGTAGATTTAGGAAATAAATCCAAACTGTTGTAGGCGCCATGTGCAACAATGACCTAATAAAAAATCTGATAGATTTATAGAAGACACGTCTTTAAGTGTCCTCAGTGCTAATTAAGACATTTGCCATCTTGGATGCCACAGGTGAAACCATGTTTCCAGGTTATGTGGGAAGGTGGTGCCATATCTCCTTTACAGTGAGAATAATATTAAAAACTACCACATGGTGAATTTAGACATTGAGGCTAAGAAGAAAAAGACTGGGGAGGTTTCAGTTTATTTTGACTCCCGTATGAGACAAAGAAGATTTTATTTTTGGCCCTTTCATTATTTAACAAGAAAACAATATTGAAATGTGGCATACGTCCGTTCGGCTGAGTTAAATAACTGGTTGCAGATCCTGTGGTAACTGTAAAGAAAGCATCACATTTCTGATTTATCTGGCCGCGAGTTGCGAGTGGAATTTAATGAGTCATGGGGTGACGCATCTCTTCTGGTTGATGGGACATCAGCCGCATCACTGCGTTCCGGTTATCCGGGGGGATTTCACCGCTAATGCTAAGAAGCCTGCTGCAGCCGCGCAGCAGTCCAGCCAAGAGAAACACGGCCTGCGCCAGGAGCCGTGCAACACACCGAGTCACATATGGTTGGATTTTCCACGTTTAGTGAAGTGAAAACAGACACGGCCAAAAAACAGATGGCGCATGGTTAAACGTGAACAACTGGCCGCTAACATATGACATCCTGGTATTCTGCATCTTTTAATGGGGGGCGGGGGCAGACATGATTTGTTTTGATGGCTGGTAAAACCCATAAATTTCAGTTTTCAGATAATCAGAAAAGGGAAGATTTCTATGTTATCTGATTATTATCTCAGAGGAAAAGATGAGTTTAAGGCAGAAACTGAAATGGTTGTGTATCATCTGCATAGAAGCTACATTAGGGGCCTTTCAAACAAGTGGACATCTTGAGAAATGGTGTAAAAGGCAAAGAGAGGCAGCCCCAGCACAATGAGGTCGCGGGCCATGGGGTAGGAGTCAAACTCTGGTCCTCAGAGGAGGAGATCACTGGAATCAGGTGTTCAGAAGAAGGAAAATGTCCAAAACATGCAGGACGGAGAGGAATGTATTATGACTCCGGACATAGACCTTTGTCTTTGACAACTTTCTATACCCGAAGCTGCAAACATTTCTCAAATGTCCAGTAAAAGAATAAAACTGGTCCAACGATTATACATTAATTTGAATAATACACACAAAAAACAATTTTGCAGAGATTCTTTAAAATGTGACAAAGTCCTCTATGTGGAAAGCTTTTGTTCCCATTTTTTCTGCTGACAGTGCAGTTTCTTTTCCAGACTAAAGGCACCGTGAAGTTCTCTAAAGAGAGGAGTTTGTTTTGAATCACTTTGAATGAGACCCATGAATCGCTAGCCAAAACCAGCTAAATGCATGATAATAAAGTATTAAGGAAGGAGAGATAAGAGCTACACATTTAGCCTTTTATCTTTTGAAGCAAAAACATGGAGAGTTTCCAGCCAGTGCACAGAGTAAACTAAGTGACCCCGTCCAGGGGGGATAGTGTGCGGCTCTGCGTGCTGCAGTCGGCTTTCGCACACCTCCCAATGATTTAGGGTGATGAGAGCATAATTAAGACTGCAGCACATTAGCAGATGGCTCCATCACGCAGAGCAAGTGAGAGATTTGAGGCGTTATTTGCGTAGCGTATCCCGGTACGAGGCCTGCCGGGGTGTGAGGCTGCTGCCGACGCCAGCTGAAGCTGCTAACACAAACACCGATGTGGAGAAGAAAGTTCACTTTCTCAAGTGGAAAGTTTCACAGATCTGGACTTTAAAACGGAAAATGAATAAGAATAACCACGGCCTAACTGTGGATGATAAACAACAATAAGCAGCTAACAGTGGTTGATTTTACTCTAATATTCTTTTTTTTTTCCATTTTCCGAGCTGCTGAAAGAGCTTTTTGAAGCTCTGTTATCTTTTTCACATGACTGGAAGAGTGAAAAGTACTTGATGCTACGACTGAAGGAGGAAATGAAATAAACAACCAATCATAAATCATGTCCATTTGCTAAGAAACCCATTCTATTTAATCCACTCAAACATGTGGAATTTGATACAACTGGCAGCCAACGGCAGCAAATGTATAAAAAGCAGAATCAAACCCTTCCCCCTCGCTTCCTTTAACTGGTTCTGCTTCATGGCCGTGTCAAACATAGTGATGGGATAAATAAACAATGGCACGGGATTAATATTCACAACTCCTCGACCTACAGGAACAAAGACTAACAAGCCCGCTCTGCTAATGACGCCCGGTTCAATTTTCACTGCGGCTCTCACTCCACCCGCTTCTAGTTTTGCTCCTTTCCAAGTAGAATAAAAAGTTAATATAGGAGAGGAACCTCGGGGAGGAGATGAGAAAACAGTAGTCACAATTCAAGCCACATACAATTTGATGACATGACCAGAAAAATCAATAGGAATTCATTGTGAGAAACCTCTCCTCGGAGCCTCACGGGCAGAACAAAAGAACAATTCGGGGCTGTCGAGCTGAGGCGGTAATAGCCCAGTCAAATCATTCTCCTGGAGGAATCAAACCATGCGTTCTCAAACAGTGCATTATCCTTCCCATGGCATGCAGCAACCCCCCACTTCATCACTTATACAAGCGCCGGATCCTGACAGCCTCCTCGTCTGATACACCGTTTCCAATTTGAGGAAAGCTGAAAGCAAACGCGGACTAAAGGTTTGCTGAAAGACACAGACACTTATTGCCTTCTGTTTGGCTTCCTATTAAAGGCTTCCCATGAATCATCAACCCTCAAAGATGTCTGTCCAGACAACAATTCTAGTGCGAGTCGTAAATAAAATGGCCTGGATACTGGTGCCAAACCCAGCCTGTTAAACGAGGAACTGGAGCAGCGTTGTTGGCGTCTCACTGTCACCACTCCTGAACTCAGGTGGGTTTAAACTTTACTGGGACGGCACTTCAGAATCTCACCTGACCTTATGTTTATTCATGTGTGTAGGAGAAGCCGGAGAGGCCCGTTTACGGGACGAGCCAGCCAGGCAGAACTAAGGCGATCACCAGAGAGACGAGACAGAGCGCCGAGCATTTATTTTAACACACACCCACTGGAGAATGAGGACAGGTGACAGCCAGAGGTTAGATAAGGCCAAAAGAGTACCTCTCAACATAGCTGGCCTGATGCACGCCTCGATGCGGCCGCCCTCTGGCTCCGGCGGGTCGACGGCTGAACTGCCCGAGCTGAAGTAGAGGCGAGGCTGGAGAAGCTCGGTGGAAAAGGTCGCCGTTCGCCAACCTTTGGAGGATGAGTCACTGGAACAGAAAGCAGCACACGATCAGGAGAGATATGGAGGTGGGCGGTTTGTGCATCCCACTAAACAGGCTCAAGAGGCAGAATGTGGGGCTCTGCAGAGTTAAGGAGAGCCAAAATCATTTCAAATACGCGAGAATACGTTGAGCTTTTCTTTTTTTTTTTTGTCTCTGCGGTCATACTTTTCATAAAGGCTCCAAGATTTGAAGGATAAATATCAACAAATACATTTGTTATCCGCACCGTGACTGATGAAGGGTTTAATACAGAGTTTTATCACCTACACATCTTGTCCGACTTGTTGCCTGGCAGGCCTGTTTTCTACTCAGATTCAGCTGTCATCAGGTCATCTTCACTTAACCTAGCTGTGGGGGATGTAGAAATTAAACCGAGGGCTTCTTCACAAAAAGCATTGATTATCCCATCAAGTCGGTCAATCAAAATGACCTGTAAAGTTTTCATTTGTTAAAAGACAATAAAGAAGTGGAGTAACTACTGGGTTCAGGGGAACGTGGGCATCACGGAGCTTTACAGCATATCCGACTCCTAATTAAGCTAATTCCACATGTTTTGGATGCCTTGTGTAAGCAACACTGTTTCTAATAAAGCAACAGAACGTCAGAGGGATATTTTTAACTACAAATACACATCCTGCGAGCATTAGCAGTAGCCATTGTTGCTTAAAGACACACAACTGTTTCCATCCAACACACCATATCATGAATTTTGACCATAAGTCCAGGTTAGGGTTTTACGCTGAGAGGGTCAGAGAAAGGTTTACTCTCAGAATAGCTGCTAAGCACAGGCCGTACATCAAATACCAGCTTTTTAAAATCCAAGTTCGAGCGAGTTGACTTCTGAGATTTAAAGGTCGCGAGCTTAAACTCCTCGGGGCTTTGTCTCGTTTCTACCAGGCTGATTATTCCAGTTTATTCAGGGATCAAATACGAATCACGTTTGAGACTTTAAGCTGTCAGTGAGAAAGAAAAAAATACATTTGAGGGTGAGAACGATGGGAGAAAATAGGCCTAAACTCATCCGATGTGAAACATACTTAGCAAACAGTAGTGTGATTAGTCCTTTGGCCCCGTGATTTCAGCTGAGGTGTACAGAAAGACTCTGTTTCCCTCGTCTTTCTCCTCATTCTGCCTGTCTCTTTTGAAAATATTTAAACCCAACATCTGGGGGGGGCATTGCACATCCCAGGAACGGACCCTGGATGCATGGATGTGGCACCCTGTGCAGATCTTTCCAGCCTTACTGGCCCCTGAAAGCACCTCCAGGAACAATTTACATTAACCTTTGCTCACATCTAAGACCGATGCGAGACCGACTGACTCAGGGAGGAGTCGAGGATAAACTGGGAAGAGAATCAATTCTGACTAAGAATAATAGAAATTTTGCCATCTCCATTGCATTTAGAAAATATAAGACAGTGAGAGAACAATACCCAGTAGCTCCTAAATAAATCTGTTGATGTGTGAAATAGATTTGCATGCATGAGCAGAGAAATGGACACATAACTACGGTTTGTCCTGCTAACTGACTAAGGGCTTTATTCTGTGTCGAAATCATAAATCCTAATAAAAACAGATGTTTGAAAAAAAAAAAAAACAAGAAAATGAGAATGTCTGATTTATTTCCTAAATCTAAATGTTTGGCGTGTCCAAACCTTTTCCAAGTCTAAATAGAACCAAATCAGGTCCTGTTTGGTTTCACTGTCTCTGTTAGGAAGTTCCCATCTATGGAAACAAGCTCCATTTGCAACAGCCTACAGCACATGTTGCATTCAGCTCCATGCTGACGGTTTGCCTCAAAAAAGATGCTAAATACAGTTCCTGTGTTAAATGCTGAGGTGTCACTGGTGGAAAGCCTAACGCCTCACTTAAAGGGTGAACTCTGCCTCCCTACTGAAGACTTCGAAAATAAAAATCGCACGAATCAGCTGGGGATATATGTAGCATGCATGTTCCAAGAAAACCATTTCACAGCCTCCTCCCTGAGCCTTTTGTCTTCTCTTCTTTCAGCATTTCGAGTCTTCGAAAGCCACAGCCAACATCCCATTCATCCGAGGCAACAGTGAGGACATTGGGAATAAAAATAAATAAATAAAAAATTTACTTCACACATCCTGCCATTAAACACATCCTGGTGTGTTTGAAGTTGGCTGGTGAAAATCCCCCGTAAGCCGCCACAAAACACAACAGCAGATGTAGGAGTGGCGCGCGGAGATAAAACACACGCCATCTATTCTTGTGCTCCTCTCTTTCAAACTTCCCCTTCGGTGTGCCTCAGAGATGGGGGGGGCTCTCTGCTCCCTGCAGAGCTGCTCCGGCTCCCCGTCTCCCTGGAGAGATTTGCAGAGCGAGGCAAACACCTTGAGTTTCTCGGCGGCTGTGTGTTCTCCTAAATCTGCTGCAGGCGACTTTAAATTGACACCGTGCAGTGCCTCCCCCTTGATAATTACACATCCTCCGCACTGAATGCTGCAAATGGAAGTAATGTTTAGGGCTTCTGTAATAAAAAGAATTTTAAAAAATCTGATGCTGGGTGTAATGAATGCTGCATTTTCGGGAGATGTGCTGAACACCTTAACAATTACAGGGAGCGTGGCAGGTTCACCATATTTACATGCCGCAACAGCCTTAAGCCCTCCAGCTTTGTCTCCTTTTCGTCGTTATTATGCACGGCATCAGCAGCTGGGATTCGCAGAAATTTGTTGTTTAACCCCGTCCCGTCTGGAGCCGACTGAAACCTGTGGGTTTGTTTGCAGACAGAGCCTCTCTGCAGCATGGGCCCGATTAGCCGGAAACTCATCCCTGACATCATAATTGCTGTCAAATTACAGCCGACCACAAACAATTATGACGAGGGCCGATAGGTGAAGTGTGTTCATCTCAGTCACACCTTGCCTCACACACAAAATACACACAGACACACACGAAAGAGAGATCTGAAATTGTTTAAGGTCCCTCGGTCAAGCAGCAAAATTCCATCTACAAATAACTATTGTGTTGATTATACAGCCGAGCCAGTTCATCTGTGGTGTAACTGCTCTGCAAAGGGAAAGAAAAACAGCGTTTTGCAGCTTTGTGTGGGGATATTCCAGCTCTGCAGAGTCACAGAACAAACAGACTCACACAAGTCTTCAACGTGGAAATATCAGCAGGTTCGTTTGGTTTTCACGCGCAGTGTAGAACAAATAAAGGAAATCTTTCCTCAAATGTATAAGATATTAAAACAAACTAAATTAAATTAATGTTTTCCCATTCGGAAGCAGAGAAAACGTGCAGTGGTTTCAGAAACTGGAGTAAGAAATGACTAAGTGGGCTGAGTAGGTGTTATTGGGTGTGAGTCGGTCCACGATAAGCAAACTTTTAAGATGCATTTCCACATTCTAACCAAACAAAAAAATAATTAATTTAGAAAGAAAAACAAAAACAGAAGCAACATTTCTACAAAACAAAAACATGGATGCCGACAACTAAGAGGTCAAAGTTTAATCGGACTGTATTTTACTTAACTATTCTAGCCCATGCTCATTAAAAATCATGCATTTTTTTCCAGTTTTAGTAAAAGTACAGTGATACCCTGGTTGGAAGCACAAACAACTCATGTTTAACTAAAATAGCCAATTATCCTGGTAGCAAATCTGGCTATTGGTGTTAATCTTTCAGAATATTGTACTTCCCTACTATCCTGATATCAGTTTATGATTATCATACAAATATTTGGGTGAATTATACCTGAACAAAAAAAATAGAAGAGACTAAAAATGGAGCAAAAAAGCCTAACATGTTAGCCTATATAGCAGACACTACTACAGCTTGAATCAAAGCTAGAGGTCTGAAGTTTTAAATTAGGACAGTATGGAGCGGGGAGGCATTATTTATTTAAAAATCTCTATCTGTGAATTGTAATTGATGGTGGAAGGCGTGCTCAGGACATAAAGTATTAACTTTAAGGGCTAACTCCCATTTAAAAATGCCCAAAAGGCCAGAGCAGTGCTTTCAAAGGGCTGAGAAACAACAGAAAAACTGCAACAGAGTAAATTATTGATCCTTACCTGATCAATGCCTCGGCCTTTGAGGTAGCAGGGCAATTCCAAATTTCTCAGCAGAGGAGACAATAAAAACAATAAAATCCCACACTTTTAGATTGTGACAGCTACAGCAGAGGTGAGGGGATTTAATAATTAGGTTTCAGGTCTTCGTGTTGCTGTTTTGGCTTCGGGAGTGTGGATCCTGCTCATGTCGTTAGTGTGATTAGACGCAGCTGTGCAGAAGCTGCAGGAGTGGGATAAAGGAAGGAATGCTAGATTTTATTATAGTATTCAGAAAAAGGTTGGAGAAGTAAGAAAATGTAGTAGAATTAAAAAAGAAGATATATCTAGAATAAGATTTGGACACACAGGGTTAAATAGTAATCTTAAAATGATTAATAAACATAGCACGGGGTGTTGTGGTTGTGGGAAGCTGGAAACAGTCCAGCATGTTTTTTTGGAATGTAATAAATATAATCAAGAAAGAGAGAGGTTATGTAGGGAGTTAGGTAGGAATAAAATAAAATTGGATATTGGGGATTTGTTTCAAAGGTCATCTGGGGATGTGGTTTTTGGAAGTATTTTCAGTTTTTTAAGAAAAAAAAAAAAACGGGAGGGTTAGGAAGAATTTAATAGATTGTTGAATCCATACTCCAATCTGGAAGGTGGCGGTAATGCACCAAAACGCTGTTTGCCATCCGCCATAAAAAAAAAGAGAAGACGAAGAAGAAGAAGCTGCAGGACTCAGTCCAGGGAACCTTCACACAGGAGTTATGTACCTGTGGTTTGATATTGTTACTTTATTCATTTCAGACATTTAACTCTGATAGAGAGCAGACTCCATTTTCCTAATCAGATATTTTGATGCCTAAAAATGCTAAATTATTTACAGTTTAGCTACAGAAGATAAATAAAAAGGAGGCTTAGCGGAGCTGGCGGCACGGTGGTGTGGTGGTTAGCACTGTCGCCCCCCAGCAAGAGGGTTCTGGGTTCGAATCCCGGGGGAACCAGGGCCCTTCTGGGTGGAGTTTGCATGTTCTCCCTGTGTCTGCGTGGGTTCTCTCCGGGTTCTCCGGCTTCCTCCCACAGTCCAAAAACCTGCATGTTAGGTTGATTGGAGATTGGGGAAATTGCCCTTAGGAGTGAATGTGAGTGTGAGTGGTTGTTTGTCCTTGTATGTCCTGTGTGTGGCCCTGCGATGGACTGGCGGACTGTCCAGGGTGTACCCTGCCTCTCGCCCGTTGACCACTGGGATAGGCTCCAGTTCCCCCCGCGACCCCATGAGGGAATAAGCGGTATTGATAATGGATGGATGGATGGCTTAGCGGAGCTGTTGTTGCACATCAGAGGAGACATTTTCCTCTCATTTGTATGAATTATTCTTTTAAAAACTCCCTAAGCAGAGCAAATTCTGGTAATTTGCCTTTCTGATAAATTATACTTTGGATTATTCCTCCATCTTGAATCCACTGACACTCCTTGGGAAATGATGGTAGGATGTAACAATTTATTAGGCCACACATGTCTGTCGTTCTCCATAATTTCATTCCGTAACTGCTTCATAAAAACAGGTCTGTTATACTTAATCAGGTTGGAATCTGAATATTTTTATGATGTGGTGTGAGAGGTGATAAGAGTGCCCCGTCATCATGGTTTATCGTCCCAAAGTCAAACTGATCCCATGAGAATTGACCAATCTGGACAACAAACAGGATCCCCAGCTGGCCCCCCAGTCCCTCCGGAAAAACAAACCCAGACCCCGACACAGGAGGTTGAATCAGTCCGTATTTTATAGGGCAATTTATTGAACTTGTAAATCAGTTAGGAGTCATTATGCATGACTTTCATTTTTCTACACTCACAAAACAATAAAAGTTTGAACATTTATAATAATAATTTGCTGCTTCAACATTACATTCAAAGCTGTAAATTGTTATAGCTACATTTTTGTTAAAAACACAGTATTTACATGAATTGTAATACACAAATTTCATATTTGGCATACTTACATTGATCTCATATAATTTACAGGCTCTCAAGTACTGATTAATGTGAATATTTCGTCTAAAAAAATTCACAACAAATAAAAAACAAAAACATACAAACGATGCTAAATCTACCCTGACCCTCTCCCCCCCAAAAAGAGATGCTGCAGGGTTGAATTGTTGAATATTTTATGCTAAAAATCCCTGTAATTTAGAAAAACAGGAGAACCCAGCGACTCTTTAGACTGCAGTCATCTCCCGCCCGTCTCTTTTAATTAAACAGACAGCGAATCTTCACCGTTCAAATATTTGACGAGGATTTGTTGGTAAGGATCTCTCAGGGATTCCAGTCTGAGCGTGTCCAAAGTTACGAACGATCAGCAGAGTTCAGATTGGTTTGGATATCTGAGAATTTTTCCTCTAGAATCAAATGAGCTAATCCAAGCAAACTCCATTCCAGGTCCCCGTTTAAAGAAAGCACAAGAAAGAGGATAAAGTTTCTTTACAGGACATTGTTCACTTTCCTTTGGCACAATATTTGCTAACCCCTCTAAAAGTCTGTTGTCACGTACATGTCATGCAGGTGGAGCAGGGCGTGTTCACAGAAACAGCAGCGGCCAAAGCCTAGTTTGGTCCAAAATCCTGACTCAACCGGTCCAATTCGGCCAGTTGTTGGTTTTTTGACGATCGTTTAGCCGGAAAAAATGTCGTAATTACAGTGCCAAAGGTCATTTTTGCTCCTCTTTTTGTATGGATCCCGACAGAAAACCGACCAAATGTGGTCAGGTTTCAGGCACAAATGCAGGTTTTAAAGCGAAAAATGGAGCGGAAGTATATCAAATGCGCGTAGGTTTCAAATCGGATTTAGAAATTTCTGGGCCATTGCTTGTGAGAACACACCCTTGTTTTCTACACTTCACTGAAATGCATACTTGAGGCCTCTAGCACCTTTTTAGCCGTGCAGTATACAAATATACTGTTGTTTTAAAAAAGGAAAAAAAAAAAACGTGCAAGACTCACAGATAAAAGACTCTGTTTCCAATACTTAAGGCAAAAACAATTCCTTTATATACCAATATACATATATTTGTGAATATTACTTCTATCAAAACTGTTTTTCCCTACAGTGTTGTGGTAAACATTTGCTATGACTGACCCACTCGTATCGGCTAGAGCTAAAAGTGCGGACGACCGAGACCAAGTCAATACCAAGAAAATATCTTGTAGTTTTATCCTTTTTATTTTTTTTTGACTGTCTGATCAGTAATAGGCCTGTGTCTTTTCATTGGAGTGTAAAACAGGAATGCCAAACTCAAGATCACACAAAAGTGAGTGCCGAGTAGAAAAGTGCAAAATACGCCAGTGTGTTTAACTCCACCTCCACCCCCCCCCCCGCCCCCCCCTGGCCTATAGCTGGGACACCTTCCTGGGCAGGGGCCTGGGTCTGGGCACCCGGGGGTCGGCGCTCCCGTCCAGCTTCATGCTGCCCGTGCGCAGCTGGTGGGGCTTGGGCGGCAGGGCGGGGGGGTCGGCCTGGGGGGGGATGGACAGGCTGTGGGGCAGCGGCACGGGCCGGCGGGGGTTGTTCCGCTCGTAGACGCTGTAGGGGGGCGGGGTCTTGTTCTCCCGCCGGACGGGCTCGTCCGAGCTGGACGTGGAGTTGGGCAGGGAGGCGGGCGGGGGGGGGCAGCGGGTGGGGGGGCAGCAGCGGGTGGGGGGGCGGCGGGTGCTCGCCGGACGGCAGCTCGGTGCCCGAGGCCTCGGACACGCTGCAGCGGCTCAGGGAGGAGATGCCGCTGCTGTAGCTGCCGGACAGCACCGGGGAGCCGGACACCAGGCTGCTGGACTGGCACTCGGTGGGCGAAGGGGTGAAGGGGGGCACCGTGGCCTACGGAGAGAAAGAAAGGACATCAGGCTGTCTATCCGCCCAGTTTGAAACACTTTCAAAACAACAAAAAAACCCCACCAAACTGAGGATTTCCCATTTGGAAAACACACCTGGCAGCATATTTTAAACACTCTTCGACTCATTTTCCAGACTCAGTTTGAAATGTTTCATGGGCCGGGGGTAAAAGCTCATTAATGAACCCCAAAAGATAGATAAACACATAAATAACCGTCACGTCAAACCTTAGAAACTCCAAAAATATTCTTCAGCCTACAACTAAAACATAATAAAGCGTTTTCGAAAGGAGAACATTAACCGAACAAGAACAAAATATCAGGATTATCTACCATTTCCCCATTTCTTTGGTGGATTATAACCTTATTTTGTCTTTAGGGAAGTTCTAATTAAAAAAGCTTTTAGTCCTGTCTCAGCAGCTTAATTGTTCCGATTGTAATTTCAATCATTGTAACCCTTTTATTTCGGCATGATGCAGAGACACCTCCATCACAAACAGCTTTAAACAAATAAGAGTAAAAAGGTAGAGGCGGCCATGTTTCTCCTCCCCATTAATGAGCCCCGTGTGCTGGGAAGAAACAGCTCAACACAGAAGTCATCCCCCCCCCCCCCCCCCCTCAGGATGTTTTTGTGAGCAATTACAGGCCCTGTCATTGTGTGTGGTCTGCAGCTTAATTGGATCTGCTGGAGTTTGGACGCACAAAGAGAGGTAATGGCCTGACCAACCTTTTCACCTCAGGGCCCCCCCAGCTGGAAATCCATACATTTGATGCACCGCTCACGAGACACTTAGACTCCCGGCTTTTCAAAAAGGAGAAACAACGTCTCTACTTCTGGAGATGAGCAAGCAGAGGCCTCCCACAACCCCCCCCCCTCCAGACTACTGTCTGCGTGTTGTTTTCCTGAGGTTCGGCCCCACGCACACACACACCCCTCCACACCTCATCGGGAGCCGGGCTGAGTGACGGAGCCCGCCGAGTCCCCAGCCGTCAATCACGCCTCGCCCACGTGCACGAGCACGTGCACGCGCACGCTTCCCGGTGGCCGTCGCAGGCCAGAAGACATCCCACCTGCAACTGTTTACCAAAAAGCCCGCAAAAATGGCTGCAGCTGGCAGGAGGGGGAGCTTCCAGACAACTTCCCGCCCTCATTAGGAGTCTCTCAGCGCCCACTTAACCTTTCCCGGGCCCCCTCCACTCTCGCCGACTGGCATTAGCAAATAAGAGGCTCATTAACGATAAATCAGAGCTCGGAGACGAAGTGAGAAGAATCAGTTCATCCGCAGATAGATGCAGGAAAACATTCTCTGGTATGAGATATTAAACACTTGATTCAACACTCCAGTCACGTGATCAGAAAGGGAAACAAAGGGAAACAAACAAAAGAAAGACGGCTTGATCTTTTATCTTTTAAATTCGCTGACAGCAACTATCAGAGGAGCTGTTTTTGCAGGTTTTCAGCCAACAGGTGTCCCCCCCCCGGAGCCTATTTAGCTAATGCGACCAACGCCCTCCGGCCAGCCCCATTGCCGAGCCTCTTTGGGCCGAGCTGTGACATTAAAAGCTCTAAATCAGCAGCAGCGGAGCCGCTAAGAGCTCCGCTGAGCACTAATGCAAAGATCCCCCAGTCTTATGGCTGTCGCCGGAAAAAACAAAACAAAAAAAGAGGATGCATCGGGGAAATAAAGAGAAAAAGAGAAACAGAACTGACCTTTTGGGGCGATCTGGACATCGGAGCCGGGGATTGTGACCTCATGCTTTTAGCCGAGGAGCCTGGAAAAGGAAAAGAGAGAGAGAGAGAGAGAAAAAAAAGGCCCAAATCAAATCAGGAGTGTTTTCCTCCGCTCACCAGGATGACACAGCATGAGTCAGGCAAACATAAACACACAAAGCAGAAAGAGTTAGAGGGGGGGGTGGGTTGCTTTAAGCCTCAATGAATCAAAGGAGGTCTGATGTTCTGCAGGTCCTCGGCCCGCTTTGAGCTGTTTCTACATCCAGCAGCTGTCACTGCTCCGTGCACTGATGGCAGCAGAGGAGAAACAAAGCCCCCCCCGTCTGCCGACTCAGGCTGGAAGCATCGGGGGATTTGTCAAGTCTGCTGCATCTTGGGATAACTGAACGATTTAAATACAATTTGAGCCGATGATGGGGGGTGGAGGCTTGTCGAGATGTAATGAGGAGCGTCCGCATTGACGTCAAACCTCTTAGGAATCGGCACACAGTCGCTGAATCAGCACATCTGAGATGCTTCCAAGCAAGAAGATTTAAGTTAGTTAGTAGAAAAGGAAAGGAAAGGTTATAAGAGGTCATCCCGGGGGTCAGAAAGTCAGACTGGACATTTAGAAGCAGTCCTCAGCAGAGAGGTCCGGGTGTTTTACCTGAGTACGGTGGCCTAGGAGGTACAGGAGGGCCTAGAAATTTGCCCACAGGGTCAGAGAAGGATGGCACGCCCTCTTTGACACTGTCTAGGCTCCAGCTACTGGGAGTGGGTCGCACTTTACAGCACAAAAACACAAGTCACACCACACGGTTACACACACAAAAAAAAAAAAAAAAAAACAAACAGTGGAAATGTACGATGTCATGTCCGACCAGGTAATGGGTAAAAATACACACTGAATGTCCGACACTTCTTGAGGGAGAACACTTAGAAAAAAAATTCTTTGAATACCTTGAACATCTGGAGGTAATTTCGAAGTTCTAGGAGCAGCCTGGCTCTGTTCTCAAACTTAAAAGGACAAAATGTGCCTGAAGGCCCACTTCTAACAGGGTGAATACGGGTGCACGATAGGGGTCAGCTCAGCTCTGAGCTTTATCCACTGAAAGAGATGTCCAGGGGGACGATGTCCGATTTTGAATAGTTTTATTTCACCAAGCAATGACATTTGATCCTAATTAAACATTACACTCCAGACCGTTTCTAATATTTTAATTTTTAAGCCTCTCAGCACATTTGGAATAAAAATCAGGCACACATTCTGCAGATAAACGATATATTCTAACCCAATCGGATGTTTAGCTTTCAATTGGTACTTGGAGTCCTGCAGGTCCTTCACATGCAGAAATTTCTGTAAAAATAAAAAGTAATCAGCCACAATGGCTGAAAGCACCATCTGCATGATTGCTCTGGTCTTTATTTATAAAGCCCCGATAGCCCGTGGCCTCCGTTCAGCAGTTTTTCCGGCACAGTTTTGCTTTAAAGTGCTACACTCACAACAATAGACGAAGTTATAATTAACGGCTCGAGAAATGAGGCTTGTACGGTAACAGGTTGGGTGTAAACTCTAGCACCTTTTTCTCGCTGCTTTGTGCAAAAACAGGCCGCGTCACCATATTGTGGCAGCTTACTGCACGCACATCGCGCTGCATTATTTACCGAATCGCACCTAAAACACATGGAAAGGTGTGTGTGTTTACGTGTGAGTCGCGAGGAAGCTTTGACATCCACTGTTATCCCTTTTTAGCTCTGCGTGTCTCTAAAGAAAGCGATCCCTGTCAGATGTTTCTCCGTTTGCTGGAAGGAACCAAACAAACTGCTATTGAAACTTAATGTTGCCATAAAGCTTAAGCAAAAGCGGAATCTGATAAATTTGGGCTTGGATTGGGCTGATTTAATGTGAAATGGCATAATAATACAACTGCATACTGTTCTGGAAGCCCGTTCCTCTGAAATTTTGAAAACAGGATGTAAAAAAGGTTATAAAAAGCTGCCATCTAGCCTGTTTGTGTTTGAATGTTTGAATTCGGGGAGCTCCCAGCAGCAGCTGGCTGAAAACAGGTGCCCCCTGTCACTGTGTGCTCAGACTCTGCATCCACACAGATGATTTGCAGCCCGGTTGGCGGTGTCAGCGATTTTAGAAAATCAAATATGCCGTCCTCTGCATGGCTGTGCTCCTCTGAATGGATCTTTTTCTCTCCTCGGGGATCGTGATCAATGGAAGACTTGGGGCAAATGGTTTTACTTTAACAGACAAGAAACTTGGAAAACAATGGATATTCCCCGTGGCGCTCGGAGTGTGTTTCTAGTGTTCCGGGATGAGCTGAGTGTGGAGTTTTTACCTTTATCTGGTGCAGAGAGGTTGGGGTCGCTCCTCGGTAAAGTGGTGTCACCTATCTGATGAGCAGGAGCTCTCTGCACGAGGAGGAGAGGCGGATTACTCTTCAATAAAGAAGGAAACTTTTGAAAAATATAACAGCTTTAAATTTACAATGGGATGGAAAACGAAAATCAACATATTAAGACCAAAAGAGGCATCGCCTTCATTATCGTGTCCGGATTACAGAGTGCTATCATCTGTGTTTTAATAATCAGAGATTACAGCATTTAAGATGTCTAACTTAATTCCTTCTGTGGAGTTCGGCATCATCAGGGTCATAAAAAAGCGGGCAAACGGCAAAGAAAAATGCTTCTGAAAAGCAAACGCCTTCTGTTTCTGTTGTTGTGGCTTTTTGGAGTGAGTTATAAACCGCCCTTCAGCTAGAAAAACACTGCAATCCCTTGTTCCTCTTGTCGCCTCTCGCTATCACGATAACATCAGTTACCATCAGTTGTAGAGGACTGTTCCTTAAGAGGAATGGAGCAGAGTTAAATAAAAAAGCTGAAATATCAGCTGCTTTAAAAACAGAAGCCCTTGTCCGGGGGTATTTAGTCCCTTTGGGTAAAAATCACCCATTAATGTGTATTGGCCAGTAAATGCCATTTATGCATCTTATTACCAGCAGAACCTGCTTCTTTTGTGTCATATAACCACAAAGCTAGGCTAAAATAACCATTTTAAACAATGTAACTAATAAACTAACCTGCACGTGCATCAAATCCTTCTCTGTTTTCAGCTTTCAGGTAGAAAAAAGTACATTACAGCCTGATTAATCCATCTCTTTTACAGCATAACAAGTTGTAAAGGTGGAGGCTTTTAAACTTTCTATAACAATCCAACGCTTTAGCCTGGGGTTGACACTGAGCAGACCGATAAAACTCTGATTTGAAGTGAGTCAAGCAGCAGCTCGTTAGATCAGTTTGCTCGGCGGCGTAATCCTGAGCTTTTCCTGAGGTTCCTGGCACACGAAACGGGATTTCAACCTCGGTGACCGGATGCTAAATGCACCATGTGCTTTGCAGCAGATCTCTCACCTTATGCTTTGCCTATGCACGCTTGAGCCTTTTCATTTGGAAAAAAAAAAGAAAAGAAAACAGCTTATTCTTCACATAACTCATGTGGCATAGTAATGTATGTACCACGTATTTAACCCTCAGGGTTTTTACGTCTACCGAAGCCATGGAAATGTTCCAGCTTTGCGTCACCTCACATTATCTATGGATGAAATGAATGGGCCTTTTACTTCCTGAGCCAATGGTGCTTAAACTGCTTTCCTGCAACTCCATTACCATCTGTCAGGGTACAGCGGTGTGTAAAGGCTCAGAGACCCCCGGCCAAAAGGACTGTTGCTGGGAATAGCTACGAGGCCAAACATTAAACATTTATTCTATCTTCATAGCAAAATCAATTTGTCAAAATAAAAGAGAGGAAAAACCCCCCGAAGAAAAAGTTCGACGGCTCTTTGTTTGTTGTTTTTTTCTGATGTTTTGCGTGAGTTTCTCCACCTGAATTCAGTGTTGATCAGGTCAAAAAGCGGCAAAGGCAACAAACTCTGAGACAGTGTTTTTAGATCATTAACCAGTTGCCATCCTGAGCTTCCTTTTACAACTTGGATCTTTCCCCCCCGCTTGAATTTGCTGGACTATAATCGAACGCGTTCATCTTTCCATGCCAATAACTGCAGCAGGGGCTTGACTGATCCCCTCCCGTGCACACTCCCTAAATCTGCGCCCAATTGTTCTTTTCTTCCACAGTAGTTGTTTTAAATCGGAAAAAGCAATCTGCGGACCCTTCTGCTCTCCGCTCAGCGTTTTCTCTTTTTTTTTTTTTTCTCCCCCCCCGCTCGCCGCAGGCTGCGGTTACTGACTCTGACCGAACCTGTGGACAGGTCAGCGTCCTTAGCTGAGAGGTCGTTTTCACGCGGCGAAACGGAAACACTGAACCAAAACTGTTAAGGAAAAAAATAAAATAAAATAAATAAATAAATAAATAAAATAAACTTAAAAAAAACAAACATTTTTTTTAAATAAAAAAAATAAATCAAATAAAGAAAGTTTCCCCTTTTTGCTGCCTTCAAGAAATCTGTTAATTTCCCACTAATTCAAGCTCGCTGGAACAAAGATTGGACCAGAGGTGTGGCCTGGGTACACTTTCTTAGCATATACTGTAAACACGCTTGTTTCCATGATTGGAATTAACAGGGATATTTGAATCCACTTTTTGTGTGTTTTGTGAAACACAAACTCTTTTCCTGCCACTGTGCCCTTCACATGGGTCAGTCGGACATGAGTGCTGACCTGCGTGGGGTCCAAAGGGTTGGGGAAGATGGCGCTGACGGGCCTCTCGCGTGGGGACAGGCAGGCGTTCTCCCTGGAATGCTTGTGTTTCTCCGCCATCTGGGGCGAGCCTGGAAGTGAGCGGTGTGAGACGTCGCGTGAAAAGCCCCAACAGGAACAAGGTGTTAGGCTATTACCCACAAATCCTGGCAATCAGGAAAGGCCAATCCCCCCCCCCCCCCGCCCCCTTCCCAGCATCTCCTCCATCCTTTCAGCCTGACTAGCTCCACAACATGATAAATGGCCCGGGCCCCTCCTTCATACACTCCTACCGCTAACCTCCCCCCCCCTCCCTCCCTCCGTTTCGCTGGACAATCACAACAGGGACATGAGCTACAGCTCGACACAGTTACATATGTAACACGAGGAGACGAATAAACACCCCCACCCCTCCCCGCCCCCGTCTCTATTTTCTCAGCACTTCCCCTCGCTGCGGCGGCTATTATATGGATCTTGATCCATTAGCAAATGTGATAGCACTTGGAAGGCTATCATATGAATATGAGATACAAATCGCTGGCTCCCGTTCAGATAGCGGCACAGTGGTAATAATTCTTCGCGCGCTTTATGGGGAGACAGAGGGCACTTTTATAAGGGCGCCGCCCGCTGCCAGCCGCTTGCCAAAGGGGAGTGTATCTGCTTCCATAAACGTCTCCATATATTCTTGCTTTTTATGACGGGGATCGGGCAGAGACACATTTCCACGTTTGAACCAACAGAGATACGGACGGCCTGGGGACGGCACAGCAGGAACAACCTGTTCCATCTTTCTTTTTAACTACAATTCTTTTTTTCCCCTCTCTCTGGTCAGTTTTTGGGTTCTTTCTATCTTTTGTCGCCAAACTTTTCCGTCCAGGCGGCTGGTACAGAAATGTTGGATCCTGTGAAAGAAGCGGCCTCACCTCTGGCGCTGGAGGGGGCTGAGCTGGTGACGTTGGGCGAGGCAGAGTGGTTGGAGCTGAGGCTTGAGGTAGACGGACTGGGCTGGAGGTGGGACAGACAGCGATTAACGACATGTGCTTTAATCAGCCTTTTTCTGTGGTCGGTCTTAGACTCCAAACAGCCAATAAACTGAACCCTTTGTGCATTGAACTGATGCTACAAGTGTTTTAAGGCAGCTTTGAAAATCTTGCCTCATACAGAAAAAAGGATGCTGTAATTTGCGAATAAATGAAAACATCTGCTCGTCCACATCTGAACATTTCTCATTAGCTGCACCTATCTGCTGGTTGGTAAACTGTACGCAGGATCAAACCCTATCCGCGCGTACAGCTAATTCAATAGCGGGCGCAGTCGGACTCCTGACAGCAGCCTTTTCCCTCTCCTGTTCTCCTCCTTTAGCTAATACCCCTGGCCCGCCAGGTGCGGGAGACAGCTTGCCAGGAGTTGTCGGCAGCTCTCCGAGTTGGCCAAAAATCTAGTTTAGATTAGACCAGGCCGGGCCTCCCTGGTCGGCTCACACAAAGCGCCGTGTTCTTATTTGATATAATCACGACAATTTGCTCGGCCGGGCAAACCTCCGAACAAGAAAGAGAGGAAGATGGAGAGAGAGAGAGGGGTCGGAGAAGAGGAGAAATGGTGGTGGAACAGAGTGAGGGTGGATTAAAAAGCATTGAGAGTCAAATCTGGAGGGAGCAGGAGGGCAAATGTTAGGACGCGGACTCAATCTACCTTAAGAACCTCAACGTGAGTGTGTGAGAGGATGCCGGTGCTTGTGTGTGTGTGTGTGTGTGTGTGTGTGTGTGTGTGTGTGTGTGTGT
>JABUIW010000245.1:3614954-3674019 GCA_013363375.1 Menidia beryllina | reverse complement strand
CCCACCAGTACCTCCTTCAGCTCCCTCTGTTTTGCCGCCTGTTTTTATGCACTCCTTTTTCATTTGTCTTTGTGCAATCTTTCTGACACGACCCTGCTTTCTTCTCACATCCATCCGTCTCTCCACTGACCGGGCGCCCCCACTTCCACCTCTTTTGCTCCTCGCTCATCCACGAGACGGATCAGACCCAGTCGTTCACGCCTCCGTTCATCCATCCAGCTGTTCATGTGCCCCCCCCCTCCCCCCGCCACACTCAACAGAACACTCCCTCTTCCATACGTCTTGCTTTCTGACATGTTACAGCCATATGAACCAGCCCAGACTTTGAGAACCTCAGGTTCTGGTCTCCTGATGGGGCCCAGAGTCAGAAACTAAACAAGGAGAGGATTCATGTGACACCATGGAGAGTGTTGTTGATTTTATGTATACTCATGCATATTTTTTTTTTTGTACTTTTAGCTGAATTTCTGCTGTGTTATTTATTTTTCTCGGATATGTTTTTGTGCAGCACTTTGGGAAAACCCTGTGTTTGTTTAAATAGTGCTATTTAAATAAAGGAGGATAGGTGGATTTCACTTCCAGGTTCTTAAAATCTGAATCAGTCTTCCTGAAGACGTGAGACAAAACCCAACTCTGAATGTTTAAATCCAGGCTGAAAACACTTCTTTTTAACTCTGCAGATGGAAATTGAATGCATTTCATCTTTTGTCAAATTTTTTATTTTTTTTCTTTTCTTGTTTTTCTGCTCTTAAATTCTCTGTGAAGCACTTTGAATTGTCTTGAGATGTGCTATACAGCCTTGCTTGGTTCATCCCACCTTCACATATCACTCGGTCTCTGAAAAGCTTTCCACCCCCCCCGGGGCGGTCTTCGTACCTCTTGGTAGCGGGCCAGTCCCCCGTTGACGGCGGCGTCGATGACCCCGTTGAGGCACATGGTGAGGGGGTTGATGTTCTGCATCTGCCGGCTCTGGCACTGGGTGATGAGCGTGCGCAGCTGCAGGTTCTTGTTCTCGATGACCTCGATGGCGTTCTCCAGCGGGCTGACCTCCACCTGCGGGCAGAAGCGTTCCCTGTGACTCTGAGGCTTTTCTGACCCTCTGCGGTCAGAATGAGGAGGTGTTTGAGTTTCAAAGTTACAAAGAAACTGTGGAAAAAGGTCTGAAATAAGAGTTTTCTGAGCTACATGTGGTAAAGTGAAGAAAACAGCACTCTAGTCTGAACGCCGGTCAGGAACTTGGTCAAAAGTAACGGGACGGTCTCATTTCAGAAACAAAGGGAAAATGAAACATCTGGATTGATGTTCAGGACATGGCTGCCAACCTCGACGGCAGCCATGTTGGATAAACAGAGATCAGAATTGCCACAGAAATCAGCTGCTCCAATCCGATTTCTAGCATTTATTTTGGCTCAAATGTCATCAATGCAGAAGTTTTGTTTCTGAGATCAAACCGTGTCCTGTTACTTTTGACTTTTGACCTTTGGACAGATGTTGCCTGCCACCTTTTGGGCAGATGTGATGACCCGGTAGGGCTCATCTTCTTTACACAAACCAAAGACAGCGTTTCTTTCTCTAAACAACAGAAATATCCTCCTCTTTAGCTGCTAATTGCTCCTCTATGAAAGGCGGGAGAGCGGGAAGTTTGCCGCTGCGTTGTGGGCGAAGTCATTACAGCTGCTTTCCTAATATAGTCTGACTAAAGCTCTACGTGTCTTTAACAGTATATTTGTTTGGATAGAGAAGGATTTCTTTGGTATTTTCTATCAATACTGGATCGGCTCAGTGGTGCTGTTCTGAATAGAGGACCTATTGTTTCCACTTCTGTTGTCTCTGAATGCAAAGAGAGACATAAGTAAATCAAATGTGTTAAATAGTTAAACGGTAATCATCTCTTAGTTCTACTTAAGAAGTGTAGAAATGTTCAGCATATCCTCCTTCACTCTCTGGTTCCTATTGTCGTACTGACACAAAGCTTTGTTTTGTCCGTTTTGGGGCATTTCTTGGCATTTCATTTGCCTTTACACTGCACAAACATCACATGGTTGCACCGGCTTTGCACAGCACAGTTTTCCACTGGAGGGGTGTGCGTCTCGGGACTGGAAACAGAACGAAAATCCGCCTCCTCCTTAAGAGATTGGAACGAGATGATCCGAGACAATAAGCCTTTTAGAGGATTTATGTTGAGCAGCGTGTGCGAGACCAGAAACAAACGGTGAGAAAATCCACATTTAAAAATCCACTCTCGCCATTTGACATGTGGAGGATCAAAAGGACACATTTAGTCTTTTTGGAACACAAATCAATTCGTCCGGTGGAAGGAATTACTTGTCCCATTATTGTTGCTGGTCATAATGACTCGGATCAATATTAAGGTATTGGCCGGCGGTATTTTCAGCCGAGTCCCCCGTGTGCCGTCGCTGTGTTTGTGTCTGAGGCGCTCACACTCACCAGCTCTCTTTTTTCCACTTCAAACCAGCGGGAAATGCCCGGGAGGCTCTGGACCAGAGTCAGGGTTGTCCTCTCCACCCACAGGCTCTGCAAAAAAAAAACCACAATACAGCCCATGAAGCACAGCCAATCGCGGAACACACTTTAAAAAAAAAAAAAGCAAAGGAGAAAAATCGATGGCTGCTTATGCCTAATGCAAAAACGCACTCCATCTCTGGCAGAAAGCACGCAATTTCATTACCGACTCATAGTTTAAGGGAAACATGATATAAGCACGCATCCTCCCAAACACCCACCCTTAGGTCTAGGTCAGGTGTCAGGTCTTATATCTTCCATCATCATTCATGTTCCACCACTTACGCTGTCAGCCAGCACGCTTGTCAATACGCCAACATCTCACAAGGTCACTCTGACAGGGCGTAAACTACAGAAACTCAAACATTTACTGGAGCCTATTACCATAATAGAGTCACCCCAAAGTGGAGCACATATAATATAGTTTACACCATGTTGTAAACATGTCAAAATGCCTGAGGGATTGAAAGTTGTTCCATTTTTTTGGGGGGAGACAATCTCAGAAAGTCACTTTAGCTTCTACTAAACTTTGTCCATTTGGTCTCTTTTAAACCCAACTTTGGAGCTTTTCACTCAAATAAAACTGCTTGTTGGCTTTCTATTAGTTTTAAATTCCATACATACACACACACACATATATATATAGCTTGATATATGAAACATAGCTTCATATTATCTGTTGTTAGGGGATATTTTTTCACAAGTGAGAAAAAAAACAGTCTATTCGTGGCCGACAAAGAAAAAAAAACCCACCCCCACTGTAATTAAGCTTTGATAAGACGCCTTTGGCTTCCTCCTTAATTGCACATTTCTTTCCTTTTCATTTGGAGAATTGCCCTCTCTGAGTTTAAACAGTCTCATGCAGATTGTGCACAACCCGCCATGTAGCATAACAGGGCCTTCAACTTTGATGCTTTAAAAAAAATCCTTTTCCATCTATGGTGTGAAATATAAAGTAAAAATAAAGCCGACTACAAATCTAACAAAACAGAGCTGAAGTTAGAGCCAAAACGGATGTTTGTGTCTCAAATCTCAATGCCGAAAAAGAATACAAATCTTATTCAAAGCGTAGCTTCACAACTCTGGTAAGGTAGATTATGCTCGTGCTGTTTTTGCTGGTCAAAGTGCAGAAACCGGACAGCTTAATTCACTTTGAGCCTAGTGTAGAACCCACTTGCTCTCGGACCCTCCAGCAGGGCGGATGAGAGCTGATACGCGCTATCGATCCGGTGCCTTCACGCTGAAGGAAGGGTCTTCCGACTTACTACACAACCCTGCTGCTCTCTATTGATTTTGTGCTTTTAAAAGCCAAGAAATGCACCTGAATAAGCCTTGGCGGAAAAAAAAAAAAAGCCCATATGAAGACCAGGAAGTTGAAAGCGAGGCTCGACCTTTCTGACAACATTTGTTTCCTGATAGAAACTTTGTTGAGTTTCGGGAACCTTTCTCTACCGCTTCATCATGAAGGATGGCCGACTGCTGAACACGCCCGGCTTTGACAGGGTTTATTGTACGTATTATTCCCTGCTGACGACCAGGGATGCCCAGGCCTCATGGAAATGCAATACCATGATTAAATTTGGCCAAATAACCTTGATAGAAGTGTGATGAGAGAACTGTGTGTGTAATAAAATGGAATATTTATGAGAATAATATTGGGCTCCGTGTGCTGGGCGAGCGTGTTCGGCTATGTGACTGAACCAGGCTGTAAATACTTCATTTGTGCTAAGCTTCACGTGGCTCTGACTAGCGCTTGGATTTCGGTGTATAATTACTGATACTGGAGCCGGGATGAATAAAACATGCACTATACGCGCACTAATACCTGAGCTGAGTTGCAAACTATCCCCAACAGCACAGCTCTTGATGGATGAAGACAGAGAAGGAGGTAGAAGAGGCTGTTTCACATCAATCTTTAGTGGGAAATGCTAATAAAAAATGGGACTTCTTGAATTTTCAGACTTTTTGTTCTTAGCTAAAACACAGAAAAACAGCTCGTTTCATTCATTTCTTTCATTCTGAATGATATAACAGCGATATTTCTTTTCTGTTCTGACCTTAAACTCGTTTTCTTTGTCTTTGGTTCCCTTGTGGAAGGGCCGGTCGTATCGGAACCTCCAGATGTGGTTAAACTTGTAGAAGCTCTTGATGTTGTCGGGCACGCCGTCGCGCTGCAGCACGTCCTGGCTCTCCGGGATGGGAGTCACCGCGTAGATCTGCAGGTCTGCGGTGGCCCCAGGTGAAGGAAAAGCGCCAGAGAGCCACAGGGGAAGAAGCTCCCGACAACATTTCAATGACCCGGAAGAATCAGAAACCTTTGGCACGCAGACGAGGAGGACGGCCGAGTGTGTTATTTACAGCCGCGTGCACGCAAACTTCTACTCTGAACTCTGAGAAAAAAACAGCACGGATGACCTGTCTTTCTTTACTTCTTTTTTTTTTTGTAAACAGTGGAAGGCAGAAAAACAGCCCCACTTTGGGCTAATCTGGGATTTCACACACATGAATTAGTGAAATAAGGACACACGAATGGGTGAGCAAAACCTTTTTAGGTGCTTATTGATTGGCATTGGATAATAACATATCAAATAGAATGTGCTCTCAGTTCAACCCCTTCACGTGCGCATCATTTCCTTCTCTTTACTCTCAGAGCTGCTTCCTTTATTGGTGCAGCTCTATTCGGCCCTTTTGAGTTGTGGTTATCTTACTTCTGTGCAGGCAAACAGTTGTCCCATACGTTTGTGTGAATTATTAACATGGCCCACATACCATATGGATGAATTTGAACAAAGCATGGGGGTGGGGGGGGGGGGGGTTGATTTATGTACACTTTGGCTGCACGCGTGCTTTCAGAGCATAAAAAAAACAATGTGTGAGAACACGCCGTATATTACATACGTGTCCCATATTTCAGCACACACACATGTGACCTCCTCAGAGCCTTAATTAGTGCATAACTGAGAATAATATTGGACGCTTACTAAGATTATTAGCCTTTTTCAGTAAAAACTATAAATCCAGGCGGTGATGTTCCTCCACTAGCAAACAGGGCCTCGGGTTTTGTGTGAAAGCACGTATGACTCTGTGTCCTGCATGCATCGTACAGTGAACGGACTTATGATTATGGCTTGCCGTCGTTCCTCTGGACTCGATTCTGTGTGGGTAAGGATACACTGCGCGTCGGCCTGGTATATGGTCTGATCCGGCTGGTTGACGTGCTGCATGGCGATGGCGTGAGGGAACTCGTTGAGCATCCGCTGCTGGAAAGCCTCCAGCCTCTCGTAGTCATGGCCACGGCACACAAACTCCTTGTTCTGCATTAGGGGAGGAGAAGAGCGCGGGGTTAGCTTGGCATCTAGTGGCGGCGGCGGGCAACTGCGGCTCCAGATCCAAACACTCCGCCAAGGACGGCGTGGGTTACATCATTAAATAGCGCTCTCGAATGTCACCTTACACCGGAGGAGTCTTATGTAAGTCAAGTTCATTCTTTCCGCAGGTCTACCTCTTTCTGGGAGACAGGAAAAAAAAAACTCGGCTCTATTCATTAGAGAAAATAATGTGGAGACTTCTTTACCCGTAAGAAGAAGGGGAACTTTTTGCCATAGAATCCAACTCTGAAGAACTCTGGTTCTAATCTTTGCTGATCCATAATCTTGTCATAAAGAGAAGCTTCCATCATCTAGAAAAAAGAAGTCACATGCAACAGTGAAAAAAATATATAGTTTTTGCTTCTCTCTTTCTCTCCCTGAATAACCAGGTCATTAAACAATAACCAGGTCATTAAACAATCCTGCTGCCCTCCTTTGGGACGCGTGCAGAGTGTGTGCTTCTCTTCCGGCTTACCCTCATTTTGCTTAAGTTCCTGTAGTCATAGAAGGACTCGTACTGGTCAGCCAGCTCCCTGCAGAGGATGATGCCATTCTCCCAACACTGAGGACGCAAACGCACAAAAACACGGAACGTATCAACAAAGGCTTTGACAGAAATCCTGCAGAAGCTCTTGCATCTTTCTCTGCAGGAGGGCTGCTACGCCCCTCCGCCTCCACCGGGTGGCAGCAGAGAGATGACAACCTCAGAAGTCAGATTCGGCCTCTCCTGACGCAGGTACTGCACACACAGCAACCAGCCCCGTCTCGCTAATTAAATGAAAAGCTTTCCTTTTTCTCGCCGCCTCCCTATCCCCCCGCGGCGGCACTGGCAGATGGCATCGCTGGTGAACGCGGAGGAAAATTGGACAATGAGTAACGAGGGGAGTGATTCTAATGATTCGGCGGAGCTACAATATTTCATCAGGGACTGGGTATTTTTTTCATTCCAACGCTTCTTTTTGGCTTTGAGCAAGTTTGTACAGTTTTTTTTTTTGCTATAACAATGCTGCTTCAAGAGTGTATTACAATGCCGTAAAGGGTCTGAATAAAGAGGTACGGTTTCAAAAGGAGGCGGAGATGAGAGAGAAACAACAGCAGAGCACAGACCTGGAACTAAATCAGCTCTGCTGAAGCTGCTGGGCTCTGAGTTGACGACTCGCCAACAAAAACAGCGCGGATCGATGCGCGTCACACCTCAGCTGACAGATCTGACACGGCCCTCATCTCTCACAAACTTTCCATTAGGAGTAGTGAGGGATATAGTTGGCTTTTATAAGCCCTGAATTAGTACATAGTCTGATTAAATCTACCATTCTTTGTGGAGAATGGAGCATCTATGCTTTGGTTACAGTAATAAAATTGAGCCTGTCTAGTTTTGTGCACGAACAGGCCCTCATCCAGATTAAGTCTGTTGTTTCTCTGAACATAGCCGCCTTGTTTGGATCGTTTTGGCGATTAAAATGCAAACTCGATGCTCGAAGCTCCTCACCTTGCCCCGGTCAAAGTTCTGGATGATAGTGAGGTGCAGACACTCTTTTCTCTGCCACTCGCTCTGCATGGGGTAGTTGAGGAACTCTCTGAGGGGCCTGTCTGACCACTCCAACAACTCGTCGTAGAGCAGGAGGGTGTAGGACGCCTCTGTCGCACAACAGACACACACAGAAACACATTAGAGGAGCAGAGGGCGGGGCATTTATGAGAATAATCACTCATATTTAACCTTATGAGTGACAAAGCAGGAACAAAATGGTCAAATATGAAGAACGAGTGGAAGAGAGCGCCCTCCTGTGGGCGTACCTGTGTAGTTTTGGGCTTTCAGGTGCAGCTCGTACAGTTTGTGGATGTAGCGGATGTACATTTCCTCCTTGTTCAGCTCGGTTTTGTAGAAGTTCTGGCAGGTGGATCGTCGACAGAGAGGGGGTGTAGAGATTTATGACACAAATTAGGAGTTCAGGCCATGTAAAAGGGCAGAGCAGTTAGAAGTGACAGGCTGCTCTTTAGCGGAGACAGAACGACAACGCTCAGCTTTCAGCTGCAGATCTGCGGGGACTTCTCCAACTGCCCACATATCCCAGAGCAGAAGGCTGCAGCCTCGCCAGTTAGAGCCCTCAGCACACAGTTTGCATGTCTCTGAGCAGGGAGAAATATTACTGCTCACGAATGAATCCTCCACTGTTCGAACTTTCCGAAATGCTTCGCGTTTTAGGAACACGAGCCCTTTTCCCTCTTCAGACTATATGAAAAAACTGATTGTTTTGTATTTGTAATGAATAAAAAGACGCATTTCTAAAGTTTTTATTCATTCAGAAGAGAAATAGGCACTCTTTTTGAAAAGTCCCATTTTTCTTCAGTGCAATAATAAAGTTTAGCAACTAAAGAGCAGATATATTCAAAGGATAGAAGTAATAGCAAATCTAACTAAATAAAGGTAAGCTATCAATGTTGGAAGGTTTTCCCGTTCGTATTCAGTTATATCAAACATCTAGTACCCATATGAAAAGAGTTCCATCCAATTAGCTAACCAGTCAAAACCAGTGAAAACTGAACCTTTTTTAACATGAATCGATGAATAAATTACCCTGAGGCCCAACAACATTTTAATAGTCTCACTTATCTCCACAGTTTGTTTGACAAAAGCATGAAATTGACCTTAAACGTGGAAGGTTATCTGGGTCGGACACGGGGAACTGCACCGCTTACTTGTTTTTGGACGAGAAGCTCTGGCTATATTACATGAGAATAGTCATAATCCACTAATGGCCGCTGACTTTCAGCTGGGCTCTTTAGCAGCTGGTCGCTGTCAGCTCCTCTGGCTCACTTCACACTTTTAGTGTTCATTAGCAGCCTCGCAGCCTGTGCTCAAAACAACTGATTACATAAATGTGAGGCGTTTCGGAACAAATGCAAATTGGAGAATTCGCTGTCGGCCTGCTTTGGAGGCGTTTAATGGATCTAAAATCCAATCGATTCCATCAGAAGCAGACGGTATGTGAAAAAGTATTAAGCTTTTACTGAAACGAATCAAACTTACCAACAAACTGACAGTGCAGCCAATCTTTTTGCCATCCACCTCCCCCAGCTTCATACAATCTCTGCACGGACACAGACGGAAGAAGATGGCACGATATGCAAAGGGTAAAAAAAGAAGGAGGAGGGACAGAAAAGACTCCTACCTGTAGTCCAGCAGCCTCTCCATGAGGCGAGTGACGGTGGCAATCAGAGAGATCCCGCTCTCCCTCCAGGTCTCCCGCTCGATCTTCTTCAGCAGGCTGCGGGACAAATGGAGAGAGACCAAACGAGACAGACGGATGTGAGGGCCCGAGGAGACGGCAGCTCAGACAGAGAATGAGGAACGGAACGGTAATGGAAGAAACTACTCGGAAAAGAAAAGGAGGCAAAACAAAGAGGAAATCAATCTCAGTCATGCCACTATCACCTATGCTTTTTTTGGCCTGCCTTCTGGAGTTCAGGAAAAAGATTTCCTAGCGACTATTTTTGCCGTCTAGTTTGACTTTTAGAGCTGATTGGTTAAGGTGGCGTGAAGTTAGTTTTGGGCTGAAATACATCGTTCCCCGTTTCCCCTCACACAGACGACACAGAGAACAAACAGGAGAGCGTCTTACCTAGGGTACGGACCAAACAGAGGAATTCTACTCCAGGCGGGAAGCATAGGCGGAATAAATTAATATTAACATGATTAAAATCAGCACACACTCACACACGTCAGTCCAGGGGTTAGTGGAGTTAGTCAGCAGGAAACTCATAGAAAAGACTACAGAAAGCAAAATATAATTAAATAGGCTGCCGTTGAAACGTAAAATGACATAAACTTCCAGTGCACATTAGACTGCTTAATAATAACCATCCCCAATGCATAATTATGCTATACAGTGGAATAATGATGAGGTATAATCGTCTTAATTCACTACTATGCAGCGATGATGAGCTACTCTGTGATGCCTCACACAGAAAAATGGTGGGAGACAGAATGATTCACTTTTGAAAGAAAACGGGACAATTAAAGCAGATGCGTATTGATAAAAGTATTATCAAGATCACACTTTATTTACAGTTACGCCCGGAAGAGAGACACACTGTGAGGGACGAGCAAATACATCCGGGATGGGACGTCGATAAATGCAATAATTCTCTTTAGTGTGGTTTGAGAGTCCAAATGCTGCAGTCCACATTTAAGGGCGACATTAAAAAACGATGAGAAGCAGCCACAAAAAGAGAAACACAAGGGTACGCGAACCCACACACACACACACACACACACACACAGACACATGCAAATCTAGAAACACGGGGACAGAATGAGGTGAGTGGAGATGATGAAAGTGACTGAATATCCATGGACTTACCTCTCATTATGTTATTACATTGTTATCTACTCAGCATGCATCTTTCCAGATAACCAGCTCCTCATTATGCGTTTTTACAACCAATAAAAAAGCCTGATAATACGTTCTTGACCTTCTTTTAACTAGGTTTAGGTAAAAGCACGAAACTTTCACGTCTAAAGAGCCTTTTCAGGGCGAGGCGACCTGTGAACGGCAGCCCACGCAGTAATTACCCGCCCAGGCCCTGCGTGGGACGCTTAATTCAGGTCACCAGACTCAATAAACAGCCACTGTGGCTGTCCGGCTCTGCCCGTATCGCACACCTACCTCTGGAAAGCAATTACCACAGAGCCCGTGGGCTTTCGGGGGGCTAAATTATTGAACACACTTTCGAGAGTTGAAACCCATCTGTTATTCTTCGCCATCTCCGTGTTTACCCGTTCCTTCTTTCACTCACATGCTGTTGAAGAGCTCCCTGTACGTCTCGTCCCCCTTGCCTTCCGACATCAGGCTGTCCAGCTTGTCAATCAGCTTGGCCTCCACCTGCACGGGATAGGCGTTTTGCAGAGATTATTCGGAGCTCCGAGCTGAGGGACGCCTGTCAGAGCCTGCTATTCAGAAACGTCAGGATTTAAATGAAGTTAAACAAGGCGTGTGGTTTCTACAGGTCTAAAGCTCAGACCGTGGCTCTTTAAAACAGAACTCCATCCTCCAGTGCTCAGTTAGCTGCGTTTTGAACGGGTTTGAGTAACTTTTAAAAGGTCCAAATTCCCCAATTCGTGTAACCTCTAACCAATCGGGCTGCATTTTATTCACTTTAAGCTAAATTTTCTACACAACCGTTGACACCTAAAGGCTTAAATCATACAACAGTTAGTTAAAGCAGTCCTGCTCAGTCCTGATTTGATTTATATGTAAATTCAAACCTGAAATTGCATTTAACAGCTGGTAGGAGGTAAAGCTCACCTGTTTAAAATTCCCACTGCGTCTCTGCTCCCAGTCCATCATGTCATGGAAGATGGGGATCATGACATTCCTCAAATCAGGTTGAGGCACCAGGGTGACCTCCAGGAAGGGCCCAATCATGGCTGGAATGAAGTTGAGCTTATGCTCCCCTGGAGTGGAGACACGGTTTGACACAAGAGGTCGGACTTTCATTGCATGCCTGAACGCAGTTAAAATCGTATGTCAGAGGCAATCCGAGGCTCTTTGGGAAGCAGGGCTCCCTCAGTGAAATCGGCCGGGCTAATTCCCCTGAACTCAAAGCCGTTTCAAGAACAGTGCAGTTTACAGACAAAAAAAAAAGAAAAAGAAGCTTCAGAAGTACATCAAACTGGCCGAAAATACTCCTAAACGCAGTCGTTGTTTTTAATAAACACCAACTTGGAACAATCAAAGGTTCCAAGAGGAACAAAGTCAATTGCACAAAGGCATAGATTTTGTTGCTATGGAGACAAATAGCTTTAGTAACACAGGAAAAAGATCCTTTCAGCTCAGGTTCAAAGAGCCCTTTAATGCTTTTGTTTCCCAAAAACTTCACGAACTCCATATTTATAGCAGAAAAGCAAAAATCGCCAGCAGGGAAGTAGATTCAGACAAACACTCCCGCCTTACCTAAGTTCTGCCACATGCTGAAGATCTCGCAGCCCATCATCACCCTCATGTCTCCGTACCTGCACGAGGAAACACCAGCGTACTCACAAACTGTGTAAGAAGAAAGAATGCCCGGCGGGCAACCCAATGCTGGCAACTCACTTTTCCAGTATCCTCTTCCTCTTGGAGGGAGAGAAGGACTCCAGCTGGAGACAAGGCTGGTTGATGAATATCACAGACAGATAGAAATACGAGTCCCACACCTGGAAAGGAGAAAAAAAACAGCCCTTTATGTGAGTCCAGGCCTTTGATTAGAGGCTAAATAAAGCCAGAACCCTTTTTAAATCCGACCGGAATCAGGGTCATACCTTGTAGTCAAACTTGTCACCCAGGAAGTTTTTCCTCAACGCATCAGAAAGGTAGAGGACGGTGGTGATGATGACACTGGCAGAAGAAGAACGAGACACAACTGGAAATGAGCGACAAAATACAGACAAATATTTACAGGGCTTCTTCACAAAGAGCAAACAGTTACCTCCAGCATTCTATGTTCTTAGGTAATGTTACACTTTTTTCCAGGAAAAGGATAAAGGTTACGGATGTTTCTATTTTTAAGACTTATGTAACCAGTATGGCTGGTTTAGCATTTATATGTCAAACGGCCCATACTTTTTTAAAGGAGCAGGTTAGAGTTCTTTCTCATTTTTATGGGATTTCCTTGTTAATGTGTCTTTAAGGCCAGGCGTCATACTTGTTTGTGACCAGCCGCATGACAGTCCAGTCTTTAGGAAACATCTCTGGTCTTATTAGGATCCTGAAGACTGTGAAGATATGAAGGAGGAAGTCCTGCAACAGAGATAAACGAGAAAAATTCAGTTTGATCACTTCACCACAGTTTAGATGTCCATTTCACAAGAGGAAGAGATTCAGTAAAGATTTTTGCTCATTTGCACATTAATACAGATAAATAAATAGAATCGTTATTGAAGAACTTTAAAGCAATATTTGTTGGGCCCATTTTTATAAGTTTTGAGCATGTTTCTGGCTCAGTATGCATACACAGGGCGCATGAAAACTCATCCGCCCAGAGTGGCTTTAGCTTTTTCCACATGACCGCAAAGAAAGTGTGAGCAGGTGTGTGTCGCTCTCCAGGGTGCTGAAATATTGGGCATCGTGACATTTTCTGGAAATTAAGGTCAAAATTTGCTTGGACCCAAACATCAAAAAACAACTTTTACATATTTGTATTCTGTTTTTCTTCATTTTGGACTCCAGATGGAATGCAAATAGTGAGAGAATGTGGAGAAAGGCGGAGGCCAGAGGCTGGCTCACCCTCAGGTCGTCTTTGCTGCTGTAGGCCTGCAGCAGCTGCTGGTAGTGTCTGTCGCTCATCTGCCGCAGGAGCGCCAGCAAACACGCTACAAACTCGCCCTGACAGGAAAAACACAACAGGACAGGAGGAGAATTAAAAAATAGACGAGTAGGAGGTGGTTTATTCACCTCTTAGTGCATCTAAAGACACAGCTGTTAAAAACATCAGATTTTTGTTTACATTCTGTTTGTTAAGAGAATCCGTTCATATCTCTTACTTAGGATACAGAAAATAAGGCCATACTTTTTTTGTTTATCTACAAAACATGATTATGTAAATGGAAACTGATGAAAACTGCAGCAGCAACAGCAGAAGTCAATGACAAATGGAAAAATCACCCACTTATATCTGTGCTTCCATCATCACAATCTCATTATTATCCGACTTACATCTCCTCTCCCCTGCTGTGCTGTACAGTAAATCACAATCACTGCCAGTTACATCAATATTGTTCATTGAATCATAGTTGGCCCGGCCACAGTTCGGTATTAAACCCCTTCCATACAAACTCACACCAGTACAGACTGATGCACACAGCTAAAAAACACATACAGTGACATCCTGGAACTGCAGCCTCATGGTGGGTCCAGCAGGTTGGGGCCGGTTGCTAATTTCTAGGATGGTCCTCAGCAAAACGACCAGCAGGCTCTCCACAATTAGCTCCACTTCCTCAGAAACAGCTGGCTCCTACACAACAGAGAAAACTCAAACTTAGAGTTGAGACACAATTGAGACAAGGAAAAAAAGTTTGAGGATGCAGTCAGCCAGATAATCAGCAGCTTTTTTAAGATGAAAAGTCAGAAGACCTGGAATATTTTCAAGGTTTGCGATAAGTTATGTTAAGTAAAGTGCACATTTAGATGTTTTTTTGCCCAAAAATGTGATTCAACCTAAGATCCAAGTGCGTAACCGCTGCCATGAGAGTCTATTTTTAATCTGGCTTTAATTCCATCTTTAATGAACCGGAAAGGGAACTAAGTTTTGGGGCTTTGCCGTACATGCCGAAACTACGAGACTTCACAAAGGAGCCGAGAATAGAAAAGACGGCAGAACGCAGAGCCAAGAGAGACGGCTGAAGATTAAAAGCAACTCAGAGTGGAGAGTGGTGGAAGTTTGTGCGCGTGGAGATGCGTGTGAGTCCCTGTAGTCTCTCCCCCTGACGAAACAGACAGGTCTTGGAAAGAGTGATAATAAGAGGGAGTCTCAATGGCTCAGTGGCGACCGCTGCTGTCACCTCCCTTTAAGTCTGGTGCCAATCTGTGCTTGGTGGGTCTGTTTGCGCGTCTTTCCAGAAGCCTTTCCCTAGCCAGACGACGTCAGCGCACACATAAATCAGGCGGGCGCGGCTCAAAGTCGGCCGGAACCATCCCCGTCGGTTAATGGATGGGTCTCATTAGCCGACCGCACACCTGCCAGTGTCCTTGTTCCCAAGACTAATTGACTGTATACGGAAAACAAAGCAATCTGCCGCTGCAAGGTTTTGCCAGAGAAGCTAGCATAAGACTCGTTCCAGTATGCCTGACACTCCTCAAAGTACTGTCAAAAACGGAGAGGCAGTAAAGAGTGATGCCCACCGGGGTGCTGCTCTCATCCTTCTTGATGAGGGACAGCATGCTGGTGAGGATGCGGGCGCACATGACCAGGTCCCTCTGCTCCTGCATGTGGGTCTGGAGGACCCGGAGCACCACGGGCAGCAGGACGCATCGGGATTCTGCAACACAAGAGAAAACATTGCGCTTTAGGGGGAGTGCTTGGGCTTAATTAACATGGCTAATGCGAGCCACCAGAGGCATCTGTGTGGCTGGCATGAGGGATGCTACATGCAGGAAATCAAACACGGACATGGTCATTTTAGAGAGGAATTTAATGCATTTCCATCCACTGAAGCTGAGATGTGCCATCAAACAGCAAGATCTTAGAAATCTCCGGCATTTTGTGCAGAAATACACAATTCAGCTCAGTTTTTTCTCACAAATCTCTGTGTTTTCGTCCACATGCCGGCACGGGTACGTCACCTGGGTTGACGTAAAGCTGGCTCTCGACCGTCTTGGAGATGCACTGCAGCTTGACGGCCTCCAGGGGGCTGTCGGGGTGGACGGCGGCGGGAAGGCTGGCCAGCGTCTCGCGGACGAAGCCGGCCACCTCCCGCACCGTGAAGATCTTCAGCAGCTCGCCATAGATGGCCGGGAACGTCCGCAGGAACACAGCCTGAGCACACAGAGAGAGAGAAGGAAGGTGAGGTGTTGATGTCTGACCCTGGAGAGCTTTCCACATCTCATCTGAAATACATGTGAGCAGTTTTCACACAGCCACTGCTGATGACCCGCTGACCATGGAAATAATGGAAGACAACAGGCATTAATTAAACAAGAATCTGTTTTTTTATGGGAAAGCTAAAAGTGTGGACAGAGCTTTGGGCTTGTCGAGGCTTGGATGGAACTCCAGGTGTCGTTTGTGGATTACACCGGAGGACTGCTGTCCCTCACTTGTTTGCAGTTTGCTGTCAGATGCTCTCTTTTCCCGTCAGTTTCTTTTCCCACAGCTAAAAAAAGGAAGATGGTTGAAATTGGAAGCTATCTGAAGCTTCCTTTAACCCACATTTCACCAAGAAGCTGCTATCAGCTTCATTTTGTCTCAATATGTTTTAAAAAAAAAATGAAAATCCAGAAAAGAAAAGGCAAAAATGTTCATAATAACAATAATTAAAGGAAATACTATTCCAAAAAGCCTGCTGTGTTCTCCAACGTGCAAAACAACAATTATATGATTCCCTGTGTGGCCGAATTCTGTAATTATCTCGCCGTGCTGTTCATGTGTGAAGGTTTTAATGGACGCTGGGCAGTCTGTGCGCCGCATGTGAGGGCTTAACTGGGATTAACAGCAGCCTGACCTGCCTCCACCCACGGTTATTGTTGTGTTGAGAATTCAGATTAATCCAGATCAGAAGTCAGTGGAGGAATGAAACTGAGCTCCTCGGAGCGGCGTGGACAGGGCACAGCTGGATAGAACTGACTGATTCTATCAGGATTACTCCGGTCGTTTCCAGAACTCTTCCTGACAGGCTGTTAGCTAGAGAGGTGATTTATGCTCGTCGAGAGAAATAGGGGGGGGGAACTACGATGGTATTTCCTGGCATGAGTACACAACGACACAGCCACACCAGCATCTGTTCCCGGGGTGTAATTGGGATTATCTCTGGCATCTTTAGCTTGTTTGTTTTGGGACCGGCTGTAGGCGGCGGCCGCCCCGCCGCGCCGACCTCCCACCGCCAAAGCGAAAGCTGTCACAGAAATTCCAGCTCCGTCTCCAGAGCCCCGGGCAGCGGGAAATTCAATTACAGCCAATTCCCCCCACCCCCCATCCCCCACGCCTCCATCACAAGTGCATTAACAGTCGCTCCACAAATAAAACACACAACATGGAGCACCAAGCAGCGAGCGGCGTTCTTTAGAGCCTCTCCACACACACACACACAAACACACACACACACACACACCTGCGTCTGGGCCACCGGGCTGATGCCTTTGTTCTCCTGGGAGAGGAAGAAGCGGATGGACATAAAGAGCTCGTGGATGCAGACTCTGAACTCCTCCTCGTTCTGGCCCCCCGTGGCCAAAGAGAAGAGGCGGCGGGACTGGACGATGTACTTGAAGATGTACTCGCTGGCCTGCGGGACGGAGGGTACAGTCACTCACCACGGAGGAGAAGCAAACACCTGCATCATTTATTAAGCACCGCATAAAAGACAGGCGCTTAATTGTGCTCCGAATGGTGGAGGTGGAGGATTCCCAGCACCCGAGGCCGTGTGTTTCCGCTGATTAAAAGTGCATGCGGCGTGATAGATAGAGGAGGGGCACTTTACATATTCACTCAGACAGGGCCCAAACATTTCTGGAAGGATTGGGCGCCCGTGAGTGTGAACACAGGGGGGGGTTTGAGCGTGGAAACAAAGCCGGGTTGCCTCACCTTGAGCACCTGCTGTATGTGATCCTGATGCTCTGCATCGACGATGCGGTCCACGTACCACTTCAGTACTTTGATCAGGTCCCTAGAGCAAACACACACACACACAAAGACACACACACACACACACACACACACGGCATCAACAGCCTGAGCTGCATCACCTCTCCAGCTCCAGCAGAAAAAAAAACCCCACAGTCGATGAGGCAACTCTGGGTTTAAAGAAGGCAACACGGTGGTGAGCGGATCAAGCTCAGATGACATTATTGCGCTTATTTCGTCAACAGAGCCGAGCTAAACGCTGCAACTGAGGAGAGAAACCGGGAATGTCCACAACGGTGAGCCATATTTGCTCTATTCAGTCTGGATTGAAGCGGATTGAAGGCTGAAGGCATCTCTTCCAGACGTGGGACCCAACATACAAACTGTGATAGCAAATTAGTGATTTTTTTTTTATTCTAATCTATACTGGATGTCACTTCAAAATAGAAAAAAAAGTAAAAACCCTTCTGGATGAGGTGTGATCTAATTAAAATGAGATTCTCGTGATGGAAAGATATCACAGGTAAGACAGTTTAAAACAGGTGGAGCGGAGAAAAAAATCCTCACAGTTACGGAGGCATAAAGCAGACAGCCAATTAAAAATGTGTCAGTGTCTGTGTGTGAGTGTGTTGAGGAGGGAAAGAAAAGGCTGAGTTCTCCACGCATCCAGCAGGGGGCGCCATAACCACGTCGTTCCCTACAGACTCCCTCCTGCATCATCCTGTAAAACCGTACAACAACACAATGTGTGGGCATGCACACCTGTAGGATAACGCTCCGGCAAAGTGGCCTTCAATGTACGTGTCCATGACTGGTTTGAAGTGTTGGAATTTGCTGTCCTGGAGGAGGTTGATGATATGAACCTACGGACAAGCAGAGGAGACGCATTCAAAACGGAGTTTTAGCATCATTCAGACACTGTTTTAGCCTAAAGGGGCTTTTTTTGGTCGTAAAAATAGCCCGATTTCTCCACTGTGTGACACATTTACACTGGGTATCGGCTTGTTCCAGCTTTCATAAATGCTCAGTGACATCCTTAAAAATCAGCCCTGTCTGTTTTTAAATGGCAATAGTACTGCATCGCAGGGATTAAATTCTGTCTTTGAATGTTTGTTTTTTTATTGTAAATGTCTAAGCTTTATTAGATAATAGTGGAGATTGACAGGAAACATGAAAAAGAACAAACTGACAGCATTCTTGTAAAGGTTTGCTGGCTTGAATACATTTGGAGGCTGCCAGCTATCAGAGCTTCTCACACATTTCAATTTATGTACCACTGATTCTTAAGCATATCATCATATTTCAGATAGATTTAAGAGAAAAAAGACCCGACAGGAGGTATTTGGAAAGAGGAATGTGAGGATAGATATTCTAAAATTGTATAAAACAGCCAATATGATTCCAATAAAGCAGATTAAAACCTCCGTTTTGACAGTGATTCCACATGGATGTGACTTTCCGTGACCGAACTGTGCCGAACCACAGAATATCCACAGAGTCAACTTGTCGAACTTCTTGGATTGATCTCGAAAAGCCGCGAAACCAAACTTAATAAGAGCGCGTGCTCAGCAGACCCTCTCAACCGTGCCGAGCAGAGAAAAGTCTGTTTATCTGCCAGCAGGAGGCTGATGCACAGACAGAGAAGAGAGGGAAAAAAAGGATCAATCTCTGGCATCGGCTCAGTGCAGCATGACCAGGACGGGATTGGTTCAGCAAGCTGTGAAGCGTTACATCACTTGATCCTCCGACGCAAAGAGAGGCTCTCCATGTGCCGGGAAAATAAAGCGGAAAAAAAGAGCCGTGGAAACGAGCTCATTGTGAGAGAGGAGCTCTTACCAGTGAATCAAACACCTTGAGCCCGTATCTCTGGGAGCTTTCATCCAAAATACCAAAGAGAGTGTCCAAGGTGTCCTGAAGAAACTGGTGGAAAGGAGCAGGACAAAAGTGAGTTTAATCAAATTTCAGATAAGATGGAGCGAACGGAGGCAGACGGTGGGCCCTACTTTCACAATCTCTGAGCCGTCGATCTCTTTGAGCTTCGAGAGGCTGTCGTTGATCCTCTCAGGGTGGGCTCGCCACTTCAGCAGGTCCAGCATCTCCCCTAGAGAAAGGACAGCCAGAAGAAGCAGTTTAAAAAAAAACAGAGGAGACGAGAAGGAAAGCTGCCTCGAAATGAGTCGAAACAGGAGAGAGAGCATGAATCCCCAGACAAATCCATGCATTAAACATGAGCCTCCAGAGGAAAATCTCTTAGTTGTTTCTTCAGTCCCCACAATTTGTTTGAGCGTAGACATTACAGCGTCTGTCCAAAAACATGCCTCTAATATACATATGTATCATAAAAGGCTAAAAGGGCTGACAGAGAAATGGAAAAAAACTCAAATGCACATTTTCACACATTTTCCTCTTGTTCCTCTTTACACTTTCCAAGCTGATTCACTTGCTGTCTTACATACTCCTATAGTAGTAAAAATATTCCATGATTCCAAGCTTTGGTGTAATTGAATGATTATTAAATGTATTAGAAGGAAAAGAAGAAGTCTGTTAGATGTTTCGATGAGGTTTACTACTAGCATGATGACTGACAATCGACAACAACAGATTTATTTCTCTCCAGAACACCTGAACGCGCCACAATCCGTCGGGTTTACCATTCTGCGTTAGCTTGGTGGAGCAGAGGAAGCTGGTTATCCAGAAAGACTCCTTGGTGCCCTTTAGCGTCTGATTGTTGGACGGGAGGTTGGCCTTGGAGAACGGGAGCTTCAGGTACCGCGAACAGTCAGTCAAGAGGGTGTTTTCCTCACACTGGAGAGCACCAAACACAGGAATTACACAGAAAAACACATATGTTACAGACCGGATAGCAGAAAATGATGTTACATTTGCATTTTTCTCATTTCTTAGTGGTAGAAATGCCAGGTCTATTTCATAAAGTGTGGATCTGAGTGGATTTTATGTAATAAACCTGAACCAGCAGCAGCTTAAACCTTTATTTTAGATGAATACTCCGCCCGATGGTAAAAGTACAGCTATGAAGTCTTTGGGTGTTTGTGATGGATTTAAAATTCTGCCTTGATGTAGTGCACAGCTGAGGCTGCTTGAGATCCAAAACTCCACACAGTTTGGACTGATTCTTCAGAGTCTATTTCGGGTCTGAGGAGAAACTAGGGCATGCCAGCTTCATTGAGCTTGTCAGCAACTCTCCAGCTGGCATTACAATGGGTCTTTACCCCCTTTGCCGGTGGGAACAGACAAATCTAAGAAAGCTGTCCTCTTAAAAGTGGCAGACACAGGTTCGGGCCACTCGTGGGGACGAATGGAGAGGGAAAAAAAAAGAGCTTTTTGTTATTTAATTCAAATGTGTGCCGTTTTTTTTTTTTTCTGTTCTGCACAAAAAAACGGAGGTTTATTTACACTCCCGTGGCCTGCAGCTGAGGAAAAAAAAACCCGTGGTCAGATTCAACCTCAGAGCATTGCATAAGAGGGCATTAGTCACAGTCTGTCAGCCCATAATGGAGAGATGTGAGCTGTTTGTCAGCCAGTGGCACTAAACAGTACGATAAGATGGATGAGAGCATTTTTCTATTTGGAGGGGAATGATTCACATAATCATATAGAGGGTGTAATACCCTTTAATGTTTCCATGGCAACACCTGTGCAGTTCAAAACAAGTGAGTGGGTTCAGTTTGGAGAATGTGAAAGCTGCCATTTCTGAATTAAGGGGAGAAACTTGGAGCTGATCTCTGCAGCACGAAGTCAGAACAGCGCACGTGCAAACAGAGATCCCGCCAAGGACACAATCCATTTGATTTCATGTTGCTTGTGCAAAGACTCGCCGACGGGGGCTCGGAGTTGTTACCTTATGGATAATGAGCTCATGGGTGCCATCTGGCAGAGTCCTGCCATCCTCCTGCATCAGAGGAACAAAGGAGTACCCAAACAGTTTCTTCTCTCCTTTGTCTTTAGCTGTCAAACAACAACACACGGACCTGATACTGAGTCTAAAAAAAATTAAAGAGCAAAGGAAGCAAACAAACAGCAAGAACAAATAACACATTTTCATGAAAATGTCTAGAAATCTCAGAAGCCTCGAGCGAGAGATGAAGACAGGCTAAGTTGACGGGTGTGAAATGCGGGATTAGCCGAGTCTGCCAGCTAAAAGCTTGGTTGTTTAAAGCTAAAATCGGGTGATGCAGCAGAACAATGAACCAAATTACAGCAACAGCAACAGAGAGCACAGCAGAAGAAGCCATTTTCCCCATAAATACTAGGACTTCGACTTATAGCTGTTAAACAGTCCCTCTGCGAGCTGTTAAATCATGCTTCAGTTTTTGCACTTTAGCTTAACGCTGACTCCAACCCCAGAGGAGGCCTGCCTCCGAATGTTGTGGAAGGAGAAAATTACAAAAAAAAACCTCTCAGCAAACATTTCCACTTTATAGAAGACAGATCCTCCGTTCCCTTTAGGGCCATTTAGAGCAGCGCCGGGTCCCCATGACAAATTAACAACTCCAATTTACAGTGCCTAATGGCTCCAAAAGTAAGATAACATTTAAAAAACAAATTTAGTGAAACGCGAACTTTCTGCTTGGTCCTAATTGAAAATGAGAGTATCTGCTGAGGCGCTGTGCCCAAAGGGGTTGGGAGCTTTAGGGCTTGTTATCGCGCCTCTTCAGTTTGGTGTCACCAAGGGTCTAAATTGGGACCTTAACAGGCAGCCCTTAGGTGGCCATACTAACCCTGCCAGCAGTAATAAGGCTACCATAGCAGCTGCACAGCCTCGCGGCTCGGCAATCATAATATCGGTTTGTTAAGAGAGACGAGATACTGCTGTATCTCTGTAGCTGAGAGAGGCTGAGAGGAACATCTTGCACATAATTAAAGCCCTGTTTTAATTCGTAAGAAGGTGGGCTAACCGGAGCGCTTCTGCAGATATTCTGTGCCTAAAACAGTCTGGTTTGAGGAGGTGGGAAAGTGGTTGTCAATCACCTGTGGAGCTAATCACTGATTAGTCAGCTTTAGTAAATGGAGCCACACCCCCATGTTTTTGCGTGGAGGAGGCATGACGGATTGGTAAAGCCCGTTTGCTTATTTTTCCCAAAAGCAGGCAAAAGGCTGGAAAGCAACGGCGTCCTGACTCACTGGAGCAGTGTCGGAACTCGAAGCGCACGTGGGATCCCCGGAACATGTCCACGGGGATGGGCAGCTTGATCTGCTCCGCCCAGCGGGGGCTGTTGTTGTGGTACAGCACCAAGGAGTGGTACTCGTCCCCGCCGGGCTCGCCCGAACCGGCCGCCACGTGACTCTGAAAGGAGAGGACCAATAAACACGTCAGGCGGAAAAGGAGACGAGCAAAACAAAAAAAAGAGAAGGCACGGTTCGCGTCCGGGCTGAGGGGGCCGCATGCCATGCGGTGGCAGCAGGGATATATTTGACTGGGGAGGGTGTTTTCGAGGCAGAGCAGGAAACCACAGAGGCAGACCGTCACATTGCTGAACCAGAAACGTGCAGCGCACAGAAGAGACTCGGCTCCCATCTGGGTCAGCCGTGTTTAAGTGAAGCGTTCACAGCTAAAAGAGCTCGCTTCCAAACCTGAGGAGAAAAGAGATTTTAAAAAAATAAGTTTACCTTGAGGATTTGTCCATCGATGTCCAGCACGTAGACGGTTATTTCCACGTTCCGCGCCACGCTCTTTCCACCTTTCTCAAACTCCCCTTTATCCAGGGTAACGTAGAGGTCATTCCTCATCTCTCCTGCGGAAAAAACGGAGCCAAACAGGCAAAATGCATTGATTATGCATATGAGCCGGCATTTTTAATGAGCACTCTGCTGGGGGTTTTTTCTGGTGTAATTCATCACAGCAGGAGCGGGCAGCATCTGCATTAGAGTCTAAATGATTTTTCTGACATGAAACCGAGCCCTGAGCAATGGCATTCGAGTGTTGCTACGAGCACGTTCAGACCACAGTCAGTTTTAATAAACAGGAAAAAAAGTCTCAGTGAGGACATTTGCACATGCCACATCAATCCTCCGCCGAGACTCTGATGAGGAGTGCATCAAAGGTCAAATAACAACCAGACTGGAGAGAAAAAGCGAGAAATTTCCTCGCGTTTAGTCCCTAAAACCAAAAAAATACCAACAGAAATCGCATCTTAATTCAAAGAGTGTTCTCTTTGTTATCCAACTGCGAAAACAGGGACGCAAAAATAAGAAATGTGAGTATATTCAGCTGACATCAGCATATTTCTTGATGATATCATATTTTGATCTAACCGAGTTTTGAGCTTTTATAGGAAAACGCAGCCCTCAAGCTAAAATCTGCTAAAGACAATAAAGGACTCAGACAGGTACATTTTTTTTCCTCTGCAGGTGAGGTAGAATAGAGCAAAGCATGCTGGGTAAGAAAGAGTAACCTGCATCAGACATCGTCTCTGTTGTTAAATAGATGTTAAAAAACTATATTTTATGTGCATTTGTGTGAAACCGGACGGAAAAATAACGAGTGTTAGCTCAAAAGACGATAAAAAAAATACACACTCTGATAGTAATCTGGAATAGGAGGACATGAAGGAGAGGGAGACGCGGCTTGCTTTGCCCGAGGGGGGAAATTACAAAAGCAGAGAGGCTGAGAGCACTCAGTGGGAAGGAGCAGCAGCCAGACAAAGACAAATAAAGAGATGGCGAGCATAAATCTGTGTGAGCGAGGCACGAGGGTGGAGCGGTCTGTGGTTCCTCTTTATCTGCCCGACCAGACAGCATTCCTCACCCATGTAGCGGCCCAGCTCTCCTCCTGAATGGAAGCCCGAGCGCGAATCGAACAGAACTTTCCCCTCCGAACACGTTACGTTCAAGCAGTTCGTTACCTTGGCAACAAGCCTCCATCCAGCTGAGCCCGAGGGGCTCCGCGGGGGCTCGTGTCACTTAGACAAACGACAAACTGAGGGTTGCCCGTCTCCGAGACGCCTGAATATTGCATCTTTCCTGAGGGCTTCCTCAGGTGGAATTCAAATTCCGCTCACTTATGCAAGAGGTGGATATGAGGTGCAAACAAGATGACTTGAATGGGGCCGGGCCAAGTTGTAGAGTGTCAAATGAAACAGGAAAGACGTCGGAACGTTTGTGTTCTGGAGAGTTGCCAGCTAAAATGTAATGTAATGTAACAAAGACGGTGCACGAAGGGTAGAAATAAGAAGTAACAGGCACTGGCTCAGCAGATAAAACCTCTAAATAACAAATAGCGAGTTCTTCATTTGTCTCTCAGTTTTTTTCTATGTCAGGCTTGACTTCCCTGTAGGGAGCTGCCTGTTTGCATCTCTCCTTTTTCTCAGACAGCACAAAAACACCATGACTGTGAATGTTTAATCTATCGCTCTGTTTTTTTTTGCTCCCCGGCGGCCCCTTGACCTAAAAAGTGGCGTGCGCAGGCTGTCGGAGCCTTCAAATGATCGGCGTTTTAAGGAGCGGATGGATGGATGCGGGGACAAACCGTGCAGCCAATCATTTGAGAGCAGAAAAAGACAAAAACATAAAATTCTATAGCCATCTCTGGATGTGCAGTGGAAAAAAACAGCCCTCCAGTAAGTGCACACAGCAGAAGAGATGAATATGTTAAAAATGCTGAACTGGTTATAGGATTAACTGACTGATAAATAAGGATGTCTTGTTAAATGTAGTATGTAATGACATCTTTCTTAATGTTTTAATTCCTTCTGGATAGCATATGACACAGGCAGGGAGTCATTTTAATTGTGAGCACATGGACCATTGGGTAGGGAAAAAATATAATTTGATAGATTAAATGGCCTCGCACTCATTTTTTAACCTACAAGTGATGAAAGTAGCTTATTAAGTGTTTGCTGTTCAGTGTAAAATGTCTGTGTGAGCGATGTCATACCTGGCATGATGACATCAGAGAAGCCCAGCTTCCTGGTGATGGACACGCCCCGGGTGAAGAGGACCATGTACTCCCGCCTCAGTTGCTCTATGTCTCCATGTAGGAGCTGCAGAGCCACGGCCAGACCTAACAAACCGGACAGAAATCACATTTGAAACCTGAAATATCGTCTTCACACGGCTTTAATATGTTCTCAGAAAAAGAAGGAGGCCCGGAGGCACATCTCAGGTTTTATTGGCTGTTTGGGCTGGAAAAACAACACCGTTAAAGTTATAGATTTCAAAAGGAGAATTTACTGTATGGAGAGGAAGCCGACACAGTCACAGAACGCGGGCAGCCCCCGAGTCACCCCCAGCTCCTTTTTTTTATTGGGAGGAAAACCTACATGAAGGCAGCCGTCTCGAATCAATATCCTTATGCAATAACTCCAAATGTCAGCGGCGCTAAATGAAAGCACCGGCTGGTGATAAGGGCTCCAAATGTGTCTCCTTCTTGTCCGTGTGTGCTTGCCTGTGCATGCGGGGAGGGGAGCAGCGGCGTGCACGGGAAATAAGACGCCGTCGATAATAATTACTGCCGGGGATCTGCTTTTTGGAGAAGTCGGGAGGCAGGGGGTGAGACGCTTCATTAGCTGGAAGAGCTCTCAGTCACTGGGAGTCAACAAGCAGACCCGACTGGTGTGTGTGCATACACAACAGACTCCACAAAAAGACGTTCAAATGTTTTTGCGTTTGCCGAACCAATCATAGCCCAAGAACAGCTAACATGGAACAACAATAACACTGTTTCTCACCTGTACAAAATGGATTTATGTTCAATTTCTGCACGATTGAAGCAGCAAAAGCTTTAAACAGCAGGCTTAGGCCACTTTCTTATGGTAGATTTATCCTTCCTGATGTAACTTTAACAACATTTTTTTACTCTTTTCTATCAGAATGATCTGAAATAATCCAAAACGATTAGAGATGAAAGGTTTCCATGGAAGTTTTTGCAATGCATAAACACCTAAATGAGCTACAAACTCTTAAACCAAGCCAGCAGTTTCATTCCTGCTCGGCCTGTAATGTCCTCCGTCCGCCCAAACGGCCTCTTCACCAACTTAAAAAAAAGAACCAACTCAATAACAAAACAGATTGAGCTGTCGCAGCCTCTTCTGTCGCTGCCTACGCGTGCATGTTGAGGTGGGAGCTGAATGACTCCACCTGGCCTTCCTACAGATGCAGGATTCAGATGAAGTCCACTCACCAACGCTTTCTCTCCTCTGCTCAATTCAATGAACCCCGAAATGCAACAGCAAAAACAAAAGACTGTCACCAGGCTGGATGGAAACAAAAGACCTCCCCACATGCTGCCTCCCTTCCTTTTTCTGTCTGATCACAGCCTGTGTGTTTTGTGTATTTAGGGCAGAACAGTCATCGCTCCCTCTTCTAACTCGCTGCCAAGTCAGCCTGAAGACGCCTTCAGATACAAATGATGAGTCCTGGGAGAGTGTTTTCATAGGGACAAACTACAAAATCCACCGGGATCTGTTTGGCTATGATGGACCCCAGACCATATAATGATAAAACCATGTAAAGACAGCAGGAAAAGGAGTCTTGATACTTATATAATGATGTCAGAGACACTTTTATGACACAATGAATCCGTTTATCGACTGATTAATAAACCATTCTGCCCCCTTTTCACCATTTTAGTCTTTCCTTTGAGTTTTTACTCAAATAGTAAAACAAAGTACCATCATGAGAGAGGCAGGCATTGTTACAACTCTTTAAAAATTATTGAATTATTCATTTTTCTGTCACAAATAATATACATTTCCCCCCTCTTTGCTTTCCTATCTACCCCCAGCTGGTCACAGCACCTGAGTGTGCTGCTGTTAAAAGTTTTAATTTCCACGCTTTTTTTAAACTGGCTCTGTATGAATCAGACTAATTTGGAATGTAATGAGCTGGTATAGACCCCTCGGGTCCAGTTAAACATAGTTTATCTTGTTTCATTAAACAAACTACGATGGATAAAATGTATCTACATCAAATCTTTCCTTCATTCTGGATGTAGATTTCCATTAAATTAAGCCTTTTTCTGACAGTTCTTTGTGTTTGTTGAACAGCTAGAGTAAAAACTGAAATAAGTTTAGACATTTCCACATATAAAAAGCTAAGAAAATACCTTTTTGGTGCGACTGCGTAAGGATGAGACGCAATAACGCTCAGAGCTGGAGTTAAACTTGTGAAAATGGCTGTTTTCATGTCTCAGCCGGTAAACATTTGCTCCATTTTTTATTTTCATTGGAGTTTGGCACGTAACTCCAGTGTTATCTATTTTCCAATGCTGCAGAATAATTACCTTTGGAAGGAATTGACTTTGGAGATGAGCAGAAAAATACGCCACCGGTGATGAGGGAAGCTCCCCTGAATGTAGAATGAGGATGTCGGTGTGAGTTTTTACCAGCCCAGAACCTACTCTCCTCATGTGTATAAGCCCACGTGTCCTTTTAGAATCACAGACGTTAGTGTGTGATTTCAGAACAGAATCCCTGCAAAGTGGAACCAGTTAAGCTAATAAATTTGTAATTATTTCATCAGTGGGAGTGAAACTAATTTAATAGGAAACTAAGAGAAATACGTAGACGTTTAGGGGGAAAAAAGCGGTTTTCTTCGATTTAGTTCCATAAGTGTCCAAAGCAATTAAGAGGCTTGGGATGTAAATGTGAATCAAAGGGCAGCGTATAGTGACCAGAGATCTGCAGCTCTCCTCTAATGCACTTTGAAAGGGAAGGCACGGGAGCCAATCCGCCGTCCGGCCGGATCAATGTCTCCAGCCGACAGCTACTCAATAGCAACATCCAAGTGTGTGTGATGAAGTGCAAACTGCAGCCAAAGAGGGGAGTAAACCTCTTACAATAATTCACTTAACATGTGTTTATTATGTCCCCGCAGAAGGCTTGCCAGGAGCGCCTCCGGGACGGACGGATTCTCTCGGTAATGGCGGCTTTTTCTGACCACCAGCGTGAGTGATGAGCTGGATGAGCGTGGTGGTGTTGGTTAACTGGTATCTGTGATGGCATCTGCTGCCACGGCAACAACGCCACGCATTGTCTGTGCGAGCTATCGCTTCTTAATCTGATCCCCCCAAGTCGAGCTTTGCGTTATCTGTGACGGTATGAGCAGTCAAGGGCGAGCGGAAAATAAAGCTGGAATCCAGCCCGATTAAGATTTTTGCTGGAGTTTGGCATTAGATAAGAACGCCGCAGACAGCTGATGTGAGAAAATGAGGAGAGGGGTCGGGTAATAGTCCTATTTTTCCTGACAAGTCACGGCTTTATCGCATACTAATTCGGCCTTTTGTCGTGCTTATCTGAAAAGGCAAAGCTCTTTGCATCTTGCGCTCTATGGGAATTTTGAAGGAGGCGCGGCTCAGATAAGGCAGGCTGTTTAACGGCCTCATGTTGCTCAGCTTAATCACAGCATCTCTTCACGCTCAAGCTTGCTCTCGATAATTTAAGATCCCGGACTCACATCACTTGTCCTCGACTAATTATTGGTCCTCAGAGGCCAGAGAGAGGCTGACTCAGTGGATCATTCTCGGAGATTCTTGACATTCTCCTAATTGTTTTTCCTCCCATTTCCCCGGCTTGTCCGCTAATAGCACTCAGACGATTATCAAGCTTTAAAAAAGAGACTATGCTGCTTTCCTTAGAATGTTTATCTCCGCCCATAATGAGTATTTCTACTAAGAAAACAACATTTTGACGTCAAATTAGGGCAGAAACGTGTCTGTAAACAAGCTGTAGGACGGATGCCTCCTACGCTGCCCGGGGCTGCACACAGTGTGCATTTCCCCCCTAATGGAAGTACACACAAAGCCTTGATAAACTGACCACATCTCTCCCAAAACGCTGTGGCTCTAGTTCCACGAATAGTGGGTGTGATTCTATTGGCTATGAGCTGCAAAACAAAAGTAAAACTAAAATGTGGAATTACAGAATTGTGCAACATATCCACAATGTGAAAAAGCCGAGCCTTAAACTTTTGTGAAACAAACATTTTGTTTCAATGCAAAGAATTAATCTATTAGGACGTGTGTCAAATGCTGCTTTTCATTTTCATTTTCAATTTTTGGTATCTTTTTCTTATTTTGATCGTAATAGAAAGTTTAATAAAGAGTTTTCGTATTAGAAAACTCACACAGACACAAGAGTTGAGAAAGTTCTGCGTGATTTAAACAGCAGTTATGAGTTCACAGGCTTTCATAGCACCATCTGCAAATGTCAAGTCCTGAAAACAGCAACTTTTACACTCAATCAAGTGGAGACTGTGCAATCCCTAATTATCAGGGTTTCTTAAGAAATGACAAGTATTGAGAGCTGAAACGCATTTGAATAATCGAATACCACAAAAGTGCGATCACTGCTAAAGATCTCGTTCTTTAGTGCAAAAAAATGTGGATTTCGTTGCAGACTGAACCCATTTCAGCCACATCTGGCTTTTCTTTGACGTCCCTTTTCTTTTGAGGAACTGAGTGTTCTGATTTTCCGCCGACCTGTTGCCAGGGGAAACTGCTGATGCTGATTTTCGTTATAATGCGGATGCGGCTATTTATACGAAGGCTCCGAACGCGTATGCAACAGCACGTTTTCCTACAGACGTAAACGCAAGAAAAAAAAGGGCTCCTGCCCCCGAAAGAGGAACCCGAGTCCCGGTGACCGGAAGCTGACCGCCAAATGGCGAGACACTGACGCTGCCACTCAGTTTGTCATCAGGCGCAGACAGGAAAGCACCAAGGTTTCACAAGAAACTTCCAAAGCTGTCGACTGATGCGCGTCTCATAAAGGAAGGCAGAAAGGGAACCGATGATCCAACAAAAATGAGATCAAATGCAGAGACGTTATGTTTAATGTACAAAAAGCCAGGAAGCGGGAGAGTTAAAGGGTGGAAAAGTAGAGCTTACCTGTGTTGGATCCAGATAAGTTGTACCTGGAATTGGCCTTTTTGATGATGTTCTCATGGATTTGGTACCACTCACTCTCAGTGTTACACCTTAGGGGACCCAGAAATGACAGAATTAGGAGACTCTTGCAGAACTAGGAGGTAAAGATATAATAAGTCGAAATTTAAACTGAAACTGCTGAAGCATCCACCTCACGTCATCTCACAATCACCATTTGTCACTCAGTTGTGCTGAATCTTTCTCCTTCATGGATTGCTTTGTTGTTATAATATGCATCCTGTCCTCCCGTTTTTACTGTGTTTTAGGTATATGAAAGAGTTTTTGATGGCTCCAGAGAGGGTCCTATCAAGTAATAACTTCTAACAAAGCGCTCTTCTTCTGTTGCTGTTAATAAGGCGGCAACGAGCTTCTTGAGAACTACACTTTGTTGGAATTTTCAAGGTGAGTATTGGTCTATTTTGTCTCTCCAAAAGAAAAAGAATCTTAATCCTCTGAGCAAAAAATAAACACACCACGCAATCATAAACTGATTTCCTAGTTTTAGCTATTATTTAAGGACAGGGTGGCTTGGTTCAGTGTTTTAGAGCAGGATTCAGGTGTGTGATGACACCAAACAGGGACTCACGCGTAGACTTTAAGCAGGTGGTCGTCTTTGGAGTCAGCAGTGAGGAGATCGGCGATGCTGACCACAGCGCAGCCGAACGGCCGCCTGTACTGGACGCTGCACAGATTCTTCTTCTCCCCCGCTCCCATCCGCCCTGCACGCACACACAGAGTACTGTCACCGAACGCTCGGCAGATCCAACAGGGCCCGTTAAGCTCCGGGGAATCGGCGAGAACCCCCACCTATTCTTATGATGTGCACGACGATGTAGACGTCTTTTCGTAGATCGCTGCTTCCCAAATCCTGATGCAAAACACAGGGGGAAAAAGAAAAAAAGCTGTGTCATCACACCCGGTGATAGAGAACGGAGAAAAGCAGGATGATGCATGGGTTCAGCTAGCTTAGAAAAAGCTTTCCATTGCTCCCTGTCGGTGTGTTTGAATGGAAACTCGTGTTCGAGACTCACCACAAAGAGCGTGCATTGTCTCTCCGTCTTCTCGGGCGACTTTGGCAGCCCGCTCTTGTTCAGCCTGACAAAGAAGCGTTCGCTGTACAGGAGAGGGAGCACACACACGGAGACAAATGGGGTCAGCTAGTGGTGTCACACCAGCCTAAACATCTGTATCCTAGTCACCGCTGACAGGGAAACATAAAGACAGCTATGGATGAGTAAAGGAGAGGGGGAGGAGATGTGCTCTCTAACACTGATGGTGTCCAAAGCCCATTTTCAGCTGACCTCTGCTGACTAAAAGCGTGTTGTTGTAGGTATCTCTTTCTATTTCAGGTACTGGGCAGCCGAAAATGTCAAACCTCAATCCGGCAACTGGCAACCTGTTTGAGGAAGACCTTTAGATGTGAGAGCTGTAGGACTGGAATCGGGTGAAATGAAAGAGAATAAATCAAGTACGTGTTGAAAGATCCTGGAAGATCATTGGACATTTAACTGTGTGGGTGCTTGACTTAATAACTCATGAGATGTTTTATCTCATTACTTCATAGGAATGTAGATGGAAAAGTTCAGGCTTAAATAAACCCACTCCATCACCACATTTAAGCAAACTTTCTGCTAACCTGCACGAGTCATAAAATCTGCTCGAGGTCGTGGATTTTTTGCATCAGTCCGAATCATTTTCGAGACAAATGCTGGAAAAACGGTTCGTTCGAAAGACCAAAATCAGCTTCACAAGTGCCTGGAAATGAAAAAAACTCAACCCTCAAAGTCTATTTCATGCAAAAAGAGGGGGGACAGAGTGCGGCGGCCTCCCCCGTTCCCTTTGGACTCTGCCCTCTCTCTGTATTCGGCGTGTTGTGGGCGAGGCGGCGGGGGCCTCCTGCTGGGCCCCCCCCCTCCGCTGGCTGGCGAGCTGAGGCCTAATCCGGTTAGGTGACTTTCACAGTCCACAGACAGGCGGAGAGAGAAAACCTTGTAATGCAACGGGCGCCGGACGCCGTGCCAAGCTGCGAGCGCGACTGGCTGTGTAAGCCACTTTCAGCCCATTTAACGCGAGCGGAGCACTCCGACCGATCCAATATAACTCCGCTCGGAGCTGCTCGCAGACACAACACAGGAGGACTATTTTCTAACGGCCCGAGCCATTAACAGGTCCAAATACATTGTAAATGTATTGTAGAGAGTGCCAATGTTTAAATGAATTGGGCTCCTCGTTGTTAATTCTACAAATAGTTGTGATTTTTCATACATGTATTCCAGTAAAGTTTCCCTTTCATCAGCCGGAGGGGAATAAACCCCCCCAGGGCCGGGTTTGGCTTAAAGGCTGTTGTTCCTCATTAAGAGCTGCCTCCGACTCTCCACGCCACTTATCCCGCCGTCCGGAGACGGATTCCTCCGCATCACCCGCCTGCCTCTCTCAAACCCTAATTAGCGCTCCATTGTTGAAGCCGCGACTGACAATTAACAGCCACTCCTGCGGCCCCCCCCCCGCCCCCGGCCCCGGCTCAACGCCGCAGCGGGGCCTTATCTGCCTCCATCACCGCTCGCATTTCCATAACGTGAATGGCCCCCCGTCCCCCCCCCTGTGGGCCCCCACGGGGCCGGCCGTTCCCACTCCGTAAAACGATGATTGCGTTAGGAGCCGAGAGCTCCCCGACGGGGGCCGGTGGGACGGCGAGCAGGTGACGTGCAAAATGTCGGGTAAATTAACGTCCGTCTACCCTAACTATCAGTAAATCAGGCCCAGAGCCCACGGGGAACGGGGATGAATAGACTTTCCGATGCAGACAGGTGGGTAAAAACAAAGCCGTTCACAGGTGCGGGTACCCCCGGGGTCCTTTAAGGAGGCTGTAAATGGCCGTGTCGATGCGTGCGTTTACTCTGGAACGGCGTCAAAAACCGGCAGAGCGATAAAACCAACAGGATCGGCGGGTGTCGAGCAGTCTGACACCGTGTGTGTCGCTCAGAGGCCCGACAAGGACTCCGCTCAACACAAAGGAGCTGCCCGTGTTGGCACGGCACCGAGACGACGGGTCAGACCCCCATCTGGGCTAACGCACACACACCCACACACACATCCACCAGAACTGCCAGCAGAATGGCCCTCTGCCAGCAGATCCTGTTAATGTGTGTGTCTGTGTTTCTGTGTGTGACAGCGAGAGGCAACGCTGGCCAGACGCCAGCGTGCGACTCTCCACAAATACAGTTCAGGCAAACGCACAAAAAGCTACACACTAGGAAAGGAAAGCTAGCCTTTTAGCTTCATGTTTTATGGATTTGGGCCTCATCCTGAGGTAGCATGCATGCTGGTTGACTGCAGTTGCACAACAGGGCTCGGGAAGTGGGGTAACCCATCCATATAGCAGGGGGAAAATGCTTAAAAATGTGGTTTAAATGGAATATGACAGCAGAGAATAGCATTGACTCGCCTAGAAATAATAAACCTTTGCATATTTAAGTTCAAATGTGACCAAAAAGAGCATTTAATAGCTTTTCTAAGAGTGTAACTCATGCAGCTTAGACTCCAAATAGCCTGAATCTCTCATTAAATAGCTTTTGGAAGGTCTTTCATTGGACATTAGCTGCTTTTTCCACTTATTTTCAGTCCAGTATCTGCAAGGGGAAGCCAACAGACACAAGAAGAGGACTGAAAATCAGTGGCAACAGGTCTGATGGAGGATTGACTCCTCCCCTGAGCCTGTGTGGGATCATCTGACAGAGACTGAACAAAGAGGAAGCCCGAATCCAAGGAGGAGCTTTGGGACGAACTCCTTTAAGAAAGTACGCAAAGCTGCTCGGACAGCTAACGACAATCACAACTGATTACAATCCAAACTGAACTGGAGCCGCAGAAAGCCGCAGAAACAAAAGCTTCCATCGTATTCTCATTCGATACTAGGAGGAAGGAAAGCTCGACTTATCAAAGGAAATTTCAGTGCTGCTAAGCTCATTTTTCATCCCACTGCTTCTGCCGTTCCTGACGAAGCCTCTTGTTTCTGACATGAAATGGAATCTCTTCGCTTTGAACTCGGAAACCAGGGAGCTTAAACACAGCCTCCTATTTGGGTGACACCCCGTCAGGAGGGGGGGGGGGATGTGGAGTTTGCTCTGTGGGCGAGACCCTCTTTCATGTGGACCGCACTGACGCCGTGAGAGGAGAAAATAGGACGGCCCTGCCCACTTTTTTATGTGCAGAACTACGCTTTAACAACCTGCTGCATTTAACGCACTGTCACGAATAAAAGTGGGTTTTTTTTATATGAGGAAGGAAGTGACTACGCCAGCCCCCCCTTTTCTTCTGCACTTCTGTGGATTACGCTTACAGATGATGACATGACAACACAAACACACACACACACACTGGATAGATTTGTGATCTTTAAATACCTGCAGTGCAAAACCACAAACAACAAAAAAAGCCATAAAAAAAGCTCTAATTCTGAAAATAATATGAATATTTTCATACATAATTTGTAAAACGAGGCTTTTCTACCTGAGTGGTTTGTTCTCCCGTCCGTCGTAAATATGAAAGAAGACCTCCAGTTCCTCCCCCAGGTTGACGTTCATGAGGCTCTTCACGTGCACAAACAGGTGGTGGGTGCTGGCGGGGGCAGAAGTCTCCTTCTTACGGTGCCGGTGCTCCATCTGCAGCAGAGGGGGGGGCACGTCAGCAAAAACCTTTATGGAGGACTTCACAGCTCGGTTCCAACACAAGCTCAAACAAGCAGATGATAAAGGGTAAAAAAAAAGAGAAAAAGAGTCCGATTCTCAGCTTCAAAAAGCAGCATCAAAGGCAAAAAAAGCTGCAAAAACATGTTGGGTTACATTTCTTTTAATACCAACCAACCCAGTGTGCAAAGTGTTGATTTCTAAGCCGGAAATCTCCCAGTAGGGAACATCTTTGGTTGTACACATGTGTATATCTATTTCTTTGTGTATGTATAGAAGCTCAGACACAGATTAAATTAAAATATATCAAGTTAATAAAGCATCTAATGTAGATGGCATGGTCACCATGCCAGTTTTTGCCAGTTTAATAAATGCAACACTGCATATTTTAGACTTTTTAGACCTTTTTTGTGCAAAACAACACAAAAAAATCTCTTTTTTTCATAAAATCCCATTTGAAATCTCAGATCTTCTCGGCTGCCTCAGATGGAAGCAGCATACATGTTCACTTGGTGGACTTTAGAAGGCAAAGCTCCAATGGAAAAGACATAGAAACCCATCAGATCAGCATGTGCATCGCAGCCCGGGTTACTGAGTGGGTCCAGCCAGTCGGCTGTGAACAACATCCAAAGATACGGAACACACTCACTCACACACACACACACACACAGCACCAGATGGCCGCCAGACTCACGGCCAAATTCGCCGCTTTTTTAGCCGCCGCAGAAAAACACGTCGCAGTGGGAGGGGGTGAGAAGGGGATGCTTGTTGTGAAAATAAAAAGGGAAAGATAAAGCAAACATCAGCTCTGCAGAAGGATCCACCCTTAAAATATGAACAGAGAAGCAAGTAAAGCAGCAACTGAAACAAAAGATGCTCATTTCAGTCTTTCGCTACTTCTAAAAATGATGAAAAAATGAAATTTTGAATAGGAAGGAGAATTGTGCATAAAAAAAATCCGCTTCCATATGTGGTTTGATTAAAAAAATGCAATTTAACTTGAACAGTGACTTTTCACACTCCATTTCTGGACCAGTTGGACTAGCTTATAACCCCTTTTCTATATTACAATCTACAATTTACACATTTTTGGGAACAAATATGTTCCGAAACTGTTGTTTTAAGTTTTAATCAAAGGTTTCTAATCTCTTTTCAATATAAGATAAAGCTAATTTAGTACTTTGACATGGAAATAACAACTGACAGTGGGTCAGTTCCATTAAAACACCTGTAGCTCCGCATAATGTTTAGAATTTAGTTTAAACAGGCCTTGCATCGGTCAGAAATCAACATGACATAAATGAAATGCTTTGGACAGCCGCACCGCAGATTTAAAAAGGAAAAAACCACCAACGTGCACATTAGACTTCCCCGCCAGTCAGTTTACAGTGACAGCAGCCGTCAGAGTGACGGACGCCTTTTGTTTTCGCTTTGTTTTGTTTCTCCCGACTTCTCCGTCTGACTCGGCTCCCAGAAATAAACAGGCATTGTTGGAACCGTCCAACAACAAGGCACGGAGCCCGTCCCAGAACGGGGAAAAGGCCTCATTTATGCCCGGGGATTCCATCTATCGAGGCCTCTTTTCATCTGTCTTTTGAGCTTGCAGGAGATGGACCTTTTGCAGACTGCAAAAGGGGATTTTCCAAAGAGAAACCTTAACCACCACTCATCCGAGGCCAGTCATCTATCACATCTATCCAACACTGCTAATGAATTACTCTCAGAGGGACCCCGAACTCGGGTCTGTTCTGCTCCAGTTCCGGGCTGATTTCCGTCTCCCAGGGAAGATAAACAGGAAATCTGAAGTTCGCTTGCTTTTATGGTGCGGAATCCAATCCCATTTTAAGACGTAGCGAGAGACTCGGGAACCAGTTAAGGATCGGATTCGGGAAAACCGCTGTTCAATTAAATACACAACAACTCTCTTCTTTTGGAGATCAAAACACAGCACCACATCCGACAAGTCGACTCAAAATCATCTAAAAGCCTGATGCACGGGGCTGGAAACGAACCTCCGACTATTTTTTAATCAAATACTAATCTTACAGTTTCCTTTGAGTAAACTAAAATAAAATTTTAATTTAAAATAAGTATCTCCTTTTTAGAGGCTTTGACTAACTTAGGAGAAATATCTGCCTCTATGTGCTCCATTCAGCGGGAAGACAAATGGACAACTATGGGAGAAAACAGGAGCATCCTAGACAGTAGATGTCTTTCTGCTGGCCTTCTCAGTTGACGGATGACATCATTTGTTGGCACAATGCAGCAGTGAGGCCACGCACAGACACACAAACTGACTAGGTAATCCCCATCTCAGTTTAATTACACCACAGCAACAACACGGGACCCCACAGACAAAGAGGCTCCTCTCACAACTGAAGATATCACGGGATCATATACAAGTGGCGCGGGCTCATTTGCATAAACGTGCGATTGTGTGTTTTTTTTTGGTTGAATGCCGCGAGGAAAGCCTGATCTGCTTTCATATTCTCATTTTCTACGCCCTTTAATGGAGGTGGGCTTTCATCCGGCTGGGGCTGCTTTTGTTTTGGCAAACAAAAAAACAGAAACACGCAGATTAAGAGCTTCAATTACCCCTCTGACAGGAGAGGCCCGACACCAAGCGCGAAATAATCCCCCCCCACACACACACACACACCTCAGCCGCCACGCTTTATCAGGGCAGAGAAGTGGTTGTCAGGGTAACAGCGGCAGGGACTAGGGGAAACGAAGGATGAGCAGGAGGGAAAAGTGGGGAAAGGAAAGAGATCCACATGGAAACGGATGGGGGGGGGGTTCTGAAGCCAGCTGACCACCGGACACCAAATTTATCCACCGACAAAGGTGAATTTAAAGCTCTCTGGACGACAAAAGAAGCTGGTTTGGTGTCTTTAATGTCCAATTTCCACACAAAATCTGCTCCAGTAAGGGCTTCAACCCCCAAAGTAAAGAGTTTTTACACCCATCCTTAAAATATGTCATGTCCTAAGACTGCTCAACATGAGTCCAACCCCTTTCCAAATATCAGCAACATGACTTGGACATCTATAACGGCCTAATCTATAACATTAGTGGCAAAAAGAACAGAAAGCATGAGCAGGAACTGTTGCCCAGGCCTTTTAAAAAACCCTTACAATGCAAAAAAAACGCAAGTAGCTCACGGCTGTCACTTTGAATGATGTCACGGTGAGCACCTGTTGTATCCCCGATCACTCCCAAACGCATTACCTGCCGAGCCGCGCTGGATTTAGCACCCCCGAAAATGGGGCATAAAACCCAGGCAGTTAATTACCGGCACCGTGAATGAGAGGGTCGGACCAGAAAACGGCGCGGGGCGCTCACCAGTCGGTAGAGCTCGGTGACGCTGATCTCGTCGGGGTCCACCATGCTGAACTCTCGCCGGGGGACCAGGTCCAGGCCCAGCTGTCTGCAACACAAAAGACAAACGTCAGGTGGCCGTTGAGCAAAAAGCACCCCCCGTCAGCAGGTTTTGACCCTCAAAAACACGTCTTTTTTCTTGAAAAAGCTAAAAACCCTCAAAGCAAATAGAAAAATAGTGGATGGTTAAGCTAAGAGAGGGTGAGAACTCAGGAGTTTTTTATTTTTTCATTTGAACCCAGCAGCGTGGAGCGCTAAAAGGCGAGAAAAACAGCAGAAAAAATGAAGTGTGAGAGGGAGCGAGACCTTATTTGAGTGAGGCGTGTGCCTGTAGGTGGCAATAAATGGGGGGAGGGGGGGGGGGGGGGGGGGGGAGTTACAGGGCTGCCACATTTTTTTTAAGGTGAGAAACTTTTATTCTGTTTTATTCTGCGTGAAGCACTGCTGTTAGAAAGGCAATTCTGAGTTGCAGAGAGAATGGCTTAACTCCATCTTTGTCTCATCTTCCAGCAGCAGATTTTTTAAAATTCTTTTTTATCGCTCCCCCCTGACAGCTTTTCTACTGTGTCAGTTCGGGCACCGATTTTTGACCCTTTTATAATCAGAACTTTGCTCACAGTTAGGTTTTCATTCAGGCTGTTTCAGTCAGTCTGAACCCAAAAGCGGACGACTGACGACAAGTGTCTTCACGAGAGCAAACGGAGATATAAAGCGTGTGCGCTCCACAGCGGAAAAGGAAAGACGTCTGAGTTGTCCTCATTTTTCTGCCTGCAGTGACAGCTTTAGAAGCAAAAGTGTGAGCCGGGTGCTGTTTACAGCAGCGATTGTCGGCAACAACCCGCTGAGAAAAAATGCTCTTTTGTTCAAGTGTCTAAGTCTCTGCCACTCCATCTCTGTGGGGCTCTGCAAGATGACCAGAGTGGCCGAACAGAGCTGGGAAATCAATGGGAGGTGGAAGAAAAGTGCCGAATCATCAATCGCCGGAGCAAATGATGTCAAAGTGAAGCGTTTCCTCCACTCACTCGTTGCCCCAGTCCAGTCGGGCCGTGATGTGCTGCTTGACGTCCTTCATGCGGTCGTGGGTGAGGTGGCCCACCAGCACCTGCCGCCTCAGGTCCAGGATCTCATTCATCACGTGCCAGAGCCGGTGGAACAGATCCCCCTCGTGCTTCTGCGGAAAAACAAGGAAGACGGAGCGTTACCGAGCAGGCCGAGAGAGCCGGGCAACGCCCAAAAACGCAAAGAGGCCTCCACACGGTCGCCATTTTGAAACGGCAAAAGTGTGAGGCCATGAAACTGATAACAGGAAGAGGGAGGATGACCCAAAGAGTAGCAAACACGAGGCTAAAAACGGGTTAGCGTCAGTGTCCTGGTGCTTTTTGCTGGAAACGTAAAGCCTTCGATCTGCTAGCATTCGTCATTCAATTTAATCAGCACCCCGGATGTTTTAATGGGCCACAAACAGAGTCGATACGACACATTGAGTGAGCTACAAAAGAGGTTGGGCTGTGTTTCAATTAGGCGGCGCTAAACGAGGAACATAAAAAAGGCGGCTTTGGAATTGGGATCGATGCAAAGCGCCTGTGCGTGCCCCCCCACCACGTAAAGCTGCTTCCACATGGCGCCCCATTCGCGCAGCGTGGACGTCATCTCCGTGATGACCGAGTCCTCCACGGGGATGACCGTCTCAAACTGCCTGCAGGCACAAAAAACAAAGACGTTGGACCATAAACCACACACACACAAACACACACAGGAGAAAAAGTAGAAAACTTAAATGGGACCTCACTCACCCTTTGTTCTTCACATGGGCATTTTTCAAGTGGATATAGCTGGATGGGAAAATCCCCTGTAGACCAAAGATAAACAGGTTAATGAGAAAGCTCCCAGAAGCCATTAGAGTCTCACAGCTTTTAGGCGGGGAAAACGATAATCAATACAGAGCTAAAGGTACTTGTGGGTTAATAGAGGCAGATTGGGGGGGACAGGCTAAGACAAAAGCAAGCCGCTGTGGGATTTTTATCGACAAATGATGATAAAAAGGTGTGTTTTTTGTGAGTGCTGTTTCCTGGGAGGCATCAAAGCAGATCAATCCAGCCCAGAAACACATCAACAAGGAGAACTAAACTCCTAAATGATATCGTCCGAAGTCGTCTTCTTCTGCAGTTTATGGCTGCGGTTGGACAGAGATCAGGACTCATCGCTGCTTTCCTGACAGGCGTTTGCCTCCAAAGGCCAGAAAAACCCTCTCATTGGCTCTGAAAGTGACCTCTCTCCTCTGATACGATGCCTTTTGCCTGCTGTGGGGAGCTCCAGCCGCAGACAGCTCCGACAGCTCAGTTGTTTTTGGAAGTATTTCGCACGCTCAGCATTCCAAACACCCAGAGAGGTTGTTCGATGTTGACTTTTCTTTTCTTTTTTTTTTCCTTTTCTAGGTTCAATCCTAAGTGTTCTTCCCTTCGCTGTTTAAATATTCTCGTTTCTATCTATTTTTAGTCCCTCCACCTAAAGCCATTAGCCGCATCAGTCTGCATGACTCGTTTCCAGAACGGTCCGGGCTTAATGAGATGCTAATTTCTAAAGATGTAATGCTGATTTTATGGTGAGGAGACTAAAAGCTTGCGTGTCATGACTCGGTAATAATGCTCGCATTTGTTATCTAACAGGGAGTGTATGAATGCACCACAAGCCTTTCAGCTTTTGTGTCATTGCTTTAATTAGAAAAACCGACGTAATCTGTACAGTCCAGTGTGATAGAGAGGGTTTTCTCACCTTAATGTTTGGATTCTTTAGGATGAATCCCCGGTACCATCCTGCAGAGACAGAGTTAAAGTCAAATTTTAGGCAGAGAGGAACAGAATAAAAGGGGTGCAGAGTCATGTGGGTGTTCTCGTTCTGTTAATGGCAGGCTTTAATAAGAAATGTTGCTTCTATTCCAGCTCGGTGAAAGACAACTTGAATATTTCCAGGGGAATTGCGTCTCGCAGCCAACTGAGTGGCTCCCCATGCCGACGAATAAGTGTTTTGGTGGCATTTTGAAAATCACAAGGCAGCTCTCATTAGAAACTGGGGATGCTTTTAAGAGGCTGCTAACGCCTAGCCTCAAAGCCACCCAGCGACTGTGATTTTGACTCGTAAAAACAAAACAAAAAAAGAGGTGGAACGTCTGCGTCTTCTCACTTTATTGTGCGTTTCAAATCCCAACACTGATCGAATCAAAAGCAGCTTTGGCCAAACCGACTGTTTAAGCTCTTTCCAACGGCTGCGGCCACGGTTAAGTCCCCCCAGATAAGAGCATTAGCTAAATAGCCCAAATGTAAATGTATTAGATTGTTCTAATCACTGCTGGCTTTCAGGGCAGCATCAATAGCTTAGGTACGGCTCTCTGTGCTCTGCCTCGGGTGCACGTGGTCGCTTGTCTGGGCTGTGGAACACACTCAGTGTTTCCACAGATGAGTCACTCTTTCAGCGGCACGTGTGCGGGGAAGATAGCGCTCCGGAATTATAGGAACGCTTCGGCAAAAGAACAACGTGGAGCGAAATGTGAGCTGTTGGTTTTGAGTCTGTGACTCCACGTCGTGAGATATTTAAAGACCTGAAAGCTGCTAATTGAAGCGACCTTTGGCTGGCAGGTGAGCTACACTGGCAACCTTTAAGAACAGTCACTTATGAGCCGGGGCTATTAAGTACGACTCGGAAAATGAGTGAGAATGAATTCAGACACAGTCCACTGAGGTGGAACTCTACAAAAACAGGGGTTGTGTACAGTGCAGACAGCCTCGCGTAGCCACAGCAAACAGCAGCCCGCTAAAACAAAAGATAAGAGGGTCAAGTGAGAAATCCCATGCCGAGGCGAAGCATTTTAAGGCAGGATGTCAGCAAAGAGACGTTCCCTCTCTGAGCGGCAGTGTTTTGAAGTGTCGATAGCATCAGCGTGAAGCGGGGGCCGTGGGTCTGTCCGCTCTGCTGTCAGCGGCCTGCCTCCCGGATTTGGATTCGGTTCCTCCCTCCGGGCCCCGGCGTTCAAGCTGGCTGCGCTATTGTCTACTTCCTCTGGGGCTTTAGCCACAATATCACATCCCTCCGACTGGCATCCTGCACGACTCACTGCTTTTTGCAGCCCGTCTGTGAGAGTGTGTGTGTGTGTGTGTGTTTGTGCGCGCCAAAAAGCAGGCAGGAGCCTCGTGTGTGTGTCCACGCCTGTTGGAGGTGTGCAAAACGGCTCTAAAACAGTCGTCGGACAGAAAGGACAGAACGGAGAGAAGGAGGAATGGAAGCAAACTGTAATAACAGGCGAGCGGAGGAGAAAAACAGACGGCGTGTGGGCAGGAGGCCGGGAGAAGCCCGCGCTGCAGGAAAAAGCAGAAAATAATCACTTCCACAGGCATTCGACACAAACAACGCGCTGCTCATTTGGGATCGGAGCAAAATCCCTCCTGAAGATTTGGGAGGGGCGATGCCAACCGGGATGAACTTTCAGACCCAGACGCAGAATAAAGGAAACATATTTACCTATTACACAATTATTCAATACTTATTCACTTCTGATTCCCCTAAATAGCTATAATAGTGTACATAGACCCAACTGAGACATGAAAAGCAGATGTGAACTGCATGTGTACTCCACCACTAGAGCGGAAGGAAATGATCTCTGCTCCGTTTAGTTTTTATTTTCATCTCCTCAGAAAGGGGCGGCCAGCGTGCGCAGCGTACCTTCACATTTCTCCAGAATCTGCACCGTGTCTCCAATCTCCAGCGGGAGGCCATGCTGGACGGTGCCCCGGAAACTGGCCAGCACTGCAAAGAGACAGGCACAAGCAGGAGGGTTTTTTTTAGGGTTTGAGGGGTTCGTTAAGCAGAGCTGGAAGAAGCTCAGAGCACAGAGGAAGCGGCTTGCCTTGACCTGACGATGCAACAGGCCAATAGTCAGTGAGGTAGAGGGTAAAGGGACAATTCACGTATAAACACTTAAACTCAGCACATAAGCATTCAGAAAGTACCAGATTTAAAAAACGAGGACGACAAAGGTGGTCATTCTGTCCTTTGCTGTTAAGTACATAATAGTTCTTACTCAAATAATCAAATTTGGCAATGTGAAGAAAAGTAAAAAAGACTTCTTGATATAATGTCAAATTTTGGGGATTTTTAACCCATTTTGAAAAAAAAAACAGGTCCCGTTGTGGCTTTTAAAGCAAAATCTGGAAAAATTGGTTTTAAAAATGAGCAAAATACAAAAAGATTGAGTTGATAAAAATATGCAAATGGTAAAGAAAGTTAAATAAAAAGTTAAATAGAAAGTTTAAGAGGAGCAACTGGATGCTGCTGGTCCATTTCTGAGCTCCAAACAGCCACCAGACCCCCTAAAAAACAGAGCTCTGTGGCTCTGGCTGGCTTTCTACAAGCACGAGGTGAATTTCCTCCCGCTCTCAGCTCTGCACGTGCACGCACGAGACGGCGACGTGCACGCACGCAAGAAAGCAAACACAAATCCATCAGCACGCACACTGGATAAACGCAACCTCGCAGGCAGCGGTTTCATACAAGACCCCCATTCAAAAGCCGGGCACATACAGACACACACAGACTCACACAGACTCACACAGACTCACACAGACTCACACAGACACCCATTCACACATGGACGCACACATGCAAAGGAACGTGGAAACGTATAACAAGAGTCCCCGCTATGCAGAGGGAATCCTGCAACGGCCAAAGTGTTAAAAAAAAGGAGGCGTGTGTCTGTGTGTGTGTGTGTGTGTGTGTGTGGGGGGGGGGGGGGGCTGTGTCATAACTTCATCCACGTCCTTACAGAGTGTTTAGGGTATTCAGGAAGTTTGTAAGCCATATCATGTCCTTTGTGCAGTGTTCCCTCCAAAGATGGGAGGATTCAGCTAAATCGGCTCTTTATTTCACTGTCTCGCCCTTGCCTCTGATTGGCTGTGAGGATGAGCTCCACTCACAATCAGAGTGTCTGTAAGTGTGCTATCATCCCTCAGTCCGCCTGGTGATTTTCACCTCTGACTCTTTGCTTGACTGATCTTTATTAACTTAAAAATTTTGGGTGAACATGTGAAAAGAAAAACACCAATACAGTGAATGAGCATCTAAAGACGCATAACTACTAACACTCTGCTTCCTCCAGTCGTTTGAGAGTCAAAAAGATCTACGAAATCTGCAGAAATAGGAGAAAAATCACAAATAAACGTGAGACTCAATGCAAATCCAGTACAAATCACTTTGCACAGTCAAAGCGGAGAGTAGATAACTAATTGATTAATAATGAATGGTCATTTGCGGTTATATCACTTGTGCCCGTCTTGACCCACAAAAGCTGCACTGATTGCAAATAATCTCTTCATTAACTGTCGGGGGGGGCGGCCACTCGGAACTCTGAGGTCACATTTCAATCAGTTTAATTCTTGTGTTAATCCGCGAGGATTAAAAGTATCTGTTTGCCGGTTCGTCCACTCCTTCCTCTGAGCACGTGGAGAATTCTGCCGAAAAGCCGACGGCTCGAGATTAAGAGTACATGTGTTTTATTCTGCCACTTTGAGCCCCGGCCTGTCACACTCGCTCTGCCCGTCGCCTCGTCTAAGCCGCTTAGAGGAACCGGCGCCTCCACGGGCTCTGAGCGACAGGAGCATCACTCAAAATCAGGCTGAGCTCATTAAAAAGAGACGGGGAGAGAAGAAAGGGGCGACTTTAAAGGCGGCGGGCCTCATTCTTTGTGGCTTTTACCTTCAAAACGAGAGAAAAAACCTGATTTCTGTCACCGAGTCCAACGCTTTTATCTGCGTTATGTAATAAATCACATGGTGGATTCCTCTCAAAGCGCTCCTTAATGGGCCTTTTAACCTAATTAGCCTGACCCTTTCTTCTCTCTGACTGATCCCACAATGATTAACAAACACCCTCCACTCCCACATGCTAATTATACAGCATTTATGCTAATTCCGCTGAACAAAAACCGGTTGCACTCCGCCCGCCTGCACTGCTGCCAAACGCAAGGTGCACACTTCTGTGATGTGTGCGTGGGGACACGGGCATAACAAAACGCCCATACGCACACACAGATGAATATCTGTGAGATGATACCACCGAATACGGTCAGCGGGTTTATCCGGAATAAGGAAAGAATGCCTCAAATAGAGAAGCGATGCGTTTTTGTGCTCCGGGTCCAGCTAAATTTAAGAGATGAGTTTAAGAACCAAAACGTCGGGAATACAGAACTGAAAACGACCTACACTAATAAGCCTTTTTCCTTCCTTGTGCGGCGTATTCTGCGGCCTGCGCGTTCCACTAACCAAAAGCGAAAGAGTCCAAACTCAGCTTGCCAAACCGAAAAAGCTCTCCCATTCCGGCAAATTCCAACTCGGACCAAAACTAGCTCAGCTATGTTTTGTTGAAGCCAACTCCATGCACACTGCGCTCCCACACAGACGCTTTAGGCATCTCGCTCTCTCACTGTGGCCAAAAAGAAAGGGGCTGCTGGTCCCCAAAAAAGAGCATCCAGGCCTTAGTCAGGGGTTTTACAGGAGGAAAATCCAGCTCACAAAGAAGGATTCATGTGTTCTGTGTTCCGCTCACGCAAACCCACGTCAGTGTGACAGAGCTGGAGAAGCACCCGGCTTCTTTTGCATGAACGGGAAGGCAGATTAACTGTTATGCATGTCAAAAGAAAACGCATGAAACTGGGCCTGAAGGGGAAAAGAAAAAGGCAGGCACAGAACCCGACTGGGCCAGATCCAGACCAAAACACACACACACACACACACACACACACCCGGGCCACACGGACACGGAGGTCTGATAGGCGGCCCCGGACAAAAGCCAGGAGTCGCCCAGGAGGAACGGCTCTCATTTGGCCGCCGCCATTGTGTGCCGGGGGACGGCGAGCCAGCCGTCGCCACAATAAGACTCACAGAGAAAGAGCAGAGGCTTTCAGAGCCCAGCCGTCTGAGGAATGTCATTACTCTCTCTCTGAAACGACAAAAAGTGCAGCTCCGAGCAGCTCAAAGCCGTCACCGAGTCGAGATTACAAATAGAAAACCCTCAAACCATCAAATGGTTTCAAATAAACACAAGAGAAAGAGAGAAAGAGAGACAGTAAAAACCAACTCCAGGCAGCTCAGGGATATTTGACTCAGAGAGATAGGCAGAAACTGAGGCGATTAGGCTGGGAAAACTTTTTGTTTTTTAACGGGACCGGCGGGCAAGGTGAAGCCAGCTTTGACCCGGGTCATCGGGGTCCAGGACAGGCGCAGCCCCCCCCCTGGCCGCTGGCCCGGGCAGCACACGTCAGAAATGACTCAGATTAGGCGGAAATATAGGTCAATGCACTAAAGCCTCACCTCGATTCCAGACATTAATCTGGCAGTGCTCGTGTCTGTAGGTGTGTGTGTGTCAGTGTGTGTCTGTGTGTGTGTGTGAGCTGACCAAGAGCGTGCATCAGATGACCAACCGATGCATAAAGTTTAGATTATTGTATTTATTGCTTATTGTAATCCTGAATAAATCTATAGCTTTTCCCATCTTGGGTATAATTTATCTTCAGATTATCACGTTAAAGGCCTTTTTTGATGGTGTGTGAGGGCTGAATAATCAGAGTGAATATTCACGAGGGATCTTTAGTTCTTTCCCTGTAAACAACAGCTTCATCCAGTAAAACCTGAAACTGAAACTCTTTTTTGTCCTTTGACGAGCTCCGACGCGTTCAAACTTTCCAACAAATTAAAAAAAATTCTTAGATTTTGCCACGAAAAAATTATCTTATAGTGCTTCACCATGACAGTGCTTTATTTCCTGATAAATCGATCTCATTAATAGCTTTAGTAGCTGGAAGTGGGGCCTTATGATTTCCATTCGTCACAGTTTTCCACGGAAAACCATTTCTGGCGGGAAGTTTCCAGAAGCTGACATGAGTCGGGAGAACGCAGTCGGCACGTGAAGTTCAACAGCGCGCTGAAATGCCCCCGGAGGAGGCTGGAGCTGGAGGTAACTCTTTGAGGGGGTTGTCACGGAAGAGATAATGAGCCCGAAGCCGAGCTGCTGAGCGGGAGGCGAAACTGAACATGAGCCCACTGATCGTCTCCTCCGCCTCGTCCCCTGAACATCCCACATGTAAACCCAGCATCTGCAGCTTTCAGAGGGCACGCCTCCTCCCACCTGACAGACGGAGACGATACGGAGGGGAAGACTGTTTGAATTTGGCTACAATTAGCATATTAGCATTGTATGCTATCACATAATCTTTGTAAATTTCTGATTGTCTTATTCCTTTTAGAACTACACTTTTGTCTTAAATTCTTTGGCTGTAACCACAGATTATCCTTTTCCTCTCTTTCTCTCTGTTGCTTTGGACACACGTCATTAGGTCAACGCACACACACACATACACTCACACACACACATACAAACTTTGTTAGCACATTCCAAGGTTACCTGCATGAATTAGGACCTGGCCGGTTCATGTGAGGTTAGGGTTAGTAAGCAACTGGCCAATGAGCACTCAGTAGTGTCCAGTCCTTTTGAGGGGGGGGGGGGGGGGGGGGGGCCAGGCCAGGAGACAAATAGCCATGACACACTGAGTTCGGGGCTCTTTTCTGAGACCCAGAGAGAGGTTTTTGTCTGTTCGAGCCCAGCTGATATACTTAACTGTGACCTATGTCATACTTTTGATCTACTCTGGTTTGTTCTCAGGTTTCCAGCTAAAGAGTGGGGCTAACAGGACGATCTGCTCGCGGCCGTCGGCGTACGGGAAGCCGGGGCTGTGTGTGTCGCTAACGGGGAGGCAGACGGCTGGAAGGAGGGGCGAGGCCGGCCACAAACGTCCGCCTCTCCTTCCCTTCAGGTGCAGCCGTTAGAAGTGGGAGCGGCACGCGAAACCCGAGGCGGCCGCCTGCATCCGCCTCCCTCTTTCAGGGAGGGGGGGCGGATGTGTGACCGTGACCTCAATCTGCACTTCAGGACACTCTTGAATCTAATTACAACAAATTATGCACTTCAGCTAAAGAGCTGCACGTCTGCATGCTTGCAGGAAATCAGCAGAGGGAACAAAAAAATAGAGTCTGTGACCTTTGCGCACCAACCCGAACGCCGCGGCTTGATTCTGTTTGATTTGGTGAGCCATCCCAGCTCTGGGTGCCTCCTCTTCCAGGCAGGAAGAGGAGGCAAAAATAGACAGGGAGCGAAAAGGGTCAGGGGGAAGACTTTTTTGGTGAGAGAACCAAAAAATAAAAGCTAAACGTGGCAGAAAAGAAGCTTTCAGCTGTTGTGTTGATGTTGTGTCTCTCTGCACTCAAGAGCATGGACATGCTGGGGTGGGGGGGGGCAAATTCAAAGAGAAGAGGAGTGAGCAAAAGGCAATCTGAGCTCTGCACTGCTAAAAAAACTGCCTTAATGGAAAAACAAATCCCCGTTTTTTCTCAGGTTATCATTTTTTCTTCTGTTCTTCTACTCAGTGCAGGTAGAGATGGCTACTTTGTGATCCAATTTTCAAGTTTTTGATTGGCGACAGCTTCGGTTACACCAGGTAAAGTTAAATCTGTCACTAATTAAGGGAACCCGACAACAAGAAAAAGCACAAATTGTCAAAGTGCGACGAAAAGGCAACAAAGAGGAACGAATCATGGAGCAAAGCATGTCATTTAAAGATAATAGAAGTGTATGAGGAACATTGCTGGAGCTCTCACAGCCAAACTGGGCGCCAAAAAAACTGGAGCTGATTTTCTACTTTAGTATTCATGCAAAACAAAAGACAACTCCATTCAAAGTTAAAGAATAGTTACATTTTTTAATGCCAGGGCTATAGTGTCTAGACATTAATGCTGTAAGATTCGGTGAGTCAGACCAGTGGATCGTGTTCTCTTTCTACTACTGTTCTCCAACTGGGTTTAAACAGCCACCTGAGATCATGCAAATGTCCACTCTCCAGATCTGAAAGCCTTAATTCAGTCCTATATCGTGCAGACAGCTGTGTTTAACGTCCATCTTCACGGCATACAGACCAGTCCGGGCACTTAACTGCCTCCTTCAATCTGTAAATTAGGGCTTTGAATCATCCTCAAGGGGAGATTCGACACGCCTGGAAAAGTGCCCGGCCCCGGGAAGCTCAGAGCCCATCATTTGGATACCCAGCATGCAACGGGGCGCCGATGTTCCGCTATCAAACTGAGAGCTCGGTCCGTTCCACGTGCACGCTAACGTGGAGAACGCGGAGGCTTTTTCTGCTCCTCTGTTACACAACCGCTAATCCAGGAGCCAGTCAAACTTTCATTACGTCGCGCCGACGCATGTTTGGAGGGCTGATTCGGTTGCCAGGGCAACATGCCGCCGCAACATTACCGCAGCACTCTAAATTGTAGGGCAGGGGCCATGACAGGAAGGCTCACAGAGGTCCGAGCAGCTTCTAGCTATCTGCTCAAATTCAGCTACCGTCTGGCGCTCCCCCCCACAGAGGAGAGTTTTCCTTCTGTATTTCCAGGTAGAATAGTCCACTAAAACTAATCCAGGGGACAGACGGTAGAGCTGAGGGGCGCTGGAGCTGGGACTTTGGTAGAAGAGGCCGAAAGGAAATGAAAACAGACCCGACAGAGTGATTTCTGTGAAGAACCACAGGGTTACTTTTAAACGCACCGCCAACTTGGGCGGGTTTCTGCAGCCCCCCCCCCCCCCCCCCCGCCCCACACACACACCCCAAATACACACAAAGGCAGAATTCACAGATAGCGTGAGAAGTGGGTCTGACCGTGGACGGAAGGGGAAGAATCTCAGAAGGTTTGCGGGGTTATGATCGCTTCTTTTATCCGATTACGGCTCCAATCATGAGTCATTAGCGACGAGTCCAAACCTAAATGTCCTCTCGAAACCACAGCTTCGGCCACTGAAAAGTCACCCCATGGCTGCTTTAACGGAACACTTAGAGGGTGGAGACCAAAGGCAAGACGAGGATATCGACTGCAGCGCTGAAGCTAATTGCAGAGCTGGAGGCAATTCAAACTATTTATGTTGTTCCACTGTCTCCCCGGCACCCGGGAGTCTTTTTTAGACCAAAAACAGAGAGAAAAAGAAGCACTGTAAACAAAGGAAAGCCCACTGGAGCAGATTCGTAAGAGCTGCGTAGTTAGTTCAGAATCCAAGCCCAGCGGCCTTCATTCAGCCCTCCTCCTGAGCACATAAAACAAAGGGCTCAGTGACACTGAAGAACAGACTCCAGCTCTAGGTATCTGTGTTGGGCCCTTCTGAAAAATACCTCGCACAAACACACACACACACACTTCCTGCCCAGCTCAAGGACGCACAGATGGCAGGTGCTGCGCCTCCTCGCTACCGGCTCGGCCTGCCAGTCTCCCGTCTTCTCGCTGAGAACTGCCCTGCAGCTCGTCCTAACGCCGGAAAAGAGCAGCTCCGAGAGGCTCAGAGGGAATCCTGCGAGGGGGGGTCGCCTGGCAAACCAAAAAGCAGACACCGGCCGGTTTACCGACACAGAGGCAGCCTTAAACGGGGGCAGGATCGTCCCAAGTTGACATGTTTTACACCCGTTAACCCTATAATGCCAAATGTATCATATTTGATAGATACGGTTTCTGAAGTCTTTTGGATCTGAGATTTCAGTGGTAAAAGCTTTGCTCAAACCCCTGTTGTACACATCCAGATATACCTGATAACAGCCAGTAGAAGACTACACCAAGATATATTTTTGACTCATTGCACGCTAATTTGATCAAAACAATTTTTTTTTTCTTCATATGTTGTTGAGGGGCCAAAGAAAGACTTCAGACTAAAAAAATCCAATATGAAGAGGTTAAGAGCATGAGAAGGGTTGATTTGGGTCTTTAGCTTGCAGAGTGATTTGGACAACACATTTTCCAGCCCTGAAGGCCTCCAAACAAACAGTGAGCACCACTGACTGTCGCTGCCACCAGACTGGGCGGGGCAGAACCAAAAGGCCCGCTGCAGTGGAATGAGAAGACAGATTCTGTCACCCAACCAAAGCCCGAGAGCTGAAATCAAACTCTTTCACTTGATCTGCATTCTGCTTCTGTGATTTCCGCGGGGAAAAAAAGCCTCAACTTCGACACTGGCGCTGCTTCCCCTTCTTTCCAACGCACAGGGGCTCGCACTGGAAACGGAAAACTTAAAACTGGGGGCTGGATTCCAGAGCTTGTTGGCATGCCGGTGGTCCCGACGCCCGCTTAGTCACACATGGATCAATGAGGGGGGGGCCTCACGCGTGCACAGACAGACACACCAATTTGAAAAAAGCGCTAAGACCAAAAGCTGTTACATCCTGTGTGACGAATCACGCCGATTTTTGAAAAAAAACAACAAAAAAACATCAAGCATTTCGGGGAAACAAACTAACGCTCGCACTTCCTCACATAGATTCAGAGGCTCGAGTAACAATACGAGGCGAATAGCTTGCATTACAATGTCAGGCGGGTTTTTTTGTAGGAAGCTCACTTCCTTCCTCTTAAGTGCTTTGGTTACCAAACCTCAGGAAACGGGGGCCTCGTGAAGAAAAACTCTTTAGGTTTGCTTCCACGTTCACGCAAAGCTAACGCACAGAGGAGAAAATGAGCAGATAAAAGAGGGCGGATGGATGTTTGTGTGTGCACGTGCTGCCATTCCGGCAGCGCTAAGAGGCTCAGCTGTCATCGGGACTATTTTCCCGTGTGGACCAACGAGGATTAACCCCCGGGGTCCTGGAAGTTCGGGCTCCGATAGATCCACATACCCACAGTGGTCAGGGCAGAAACACTGTCCACTGATAGTCGCGCTCAGCTAATCCACACAGACAAATCAATAAACTAGAGTAAGAAAGTTTAGGGAGGGGGGGGTTGAAAAAGTGTCCCAGTTTCCAGATTTAGGTCAACGGCAGACGTGTGCACCCTGTGAAGCCGACTGTAATTAAAGAAAACTCGTTAAAAAGTCGACAGCAGCTCTGAAAACGTGGAGGGACGACAGAGCGGGGAGGGACCGAACAGCAGTGATTAATTTCATCTTTGTTTTTCTGCTCCCGCCCCGGCGCGGGCTCAGAAAGGTAGCCATCACACGCCACCCCCCCCCCCCCCCCTTCAGCGCTCCCGTCTGGATCCTAATGAGCCACAAAAAGAGACAGAAAGGCAGACGCAGACTGGGAAAACTTCTTCCACACAGACCAGAGACCACTTTCATATTTCACCATGACTTCCAGCGGCCTGTTGCAGAGATGGTGGACACTGGTTGACCCCCAGTGGTCAGCACTGAAGACAAACACTGGTGCATGCTTGTTTGGGATCTGATCACCTCCAGTGGAACGTGGACGGTTAAACATAAAATCAACCTGATGTCGGCAAACTAAATGAAAAGAACAGACCGTGTTACTTAGTAATGAAGCAATGAGTTCATAGTCCAGCTCAGGAAAAAGGAGAAATGAGGGTCAGTCTGGCGGAGCTGACAGCTGCCGGTCACTACTGGTCACCTGACAACTACAACCTTGAGTTTTTTCTCTGATCCAGTCCGGATTTCTGCATCTCTGGGAATTCTCTAAGCTCCCAAATAGGGATGGAAGTTTGCTTCTGGAATGGCGAACACGTCTCCTAATTCTGACTGTGTCAAGTTTAAAAAGCCTGGCTGGCTGTGTAAACTTTGAATGCCATCTTTAAAATGTGGCTGCAGCCATAGCCAGCCCCCCCATCCCCCATTCCCCCCCCCCCCCCCCGCCCCCCCCACCCACTTTGTGCTCCTAGCTGGTGCTGATGGCGAGGTTACTGGTGTGTCGGGGTAAAGAGGATTATGGCTGCTGGCCAGAGGATGGTACGGGGGATGGGGGGAATGGGGGGGATGGGGGGAAGGGGGGGGGGCTTACGGGTGACGCATCAGCACTGATGATGTCTGGAAACATTCCAGATCGATGGGGTGGCCCCCAGCCCGTTCAATCACATCTGACCCACATCCAGGCTGGAGGAGGAGCAGCTAAATGTCACATCCCTCCACCTGTGGGGGTTTTAATAAAGTCCTTCATTAAAAAGTGCAATATGAAATCCTTGGGGGGGGGGGGGAGGGCAAAAGGCAAACATGAACAGAGAGCAGGAGCCGGAGCCCTCCGTTAGCTAGCCACCACAAACACATGTCAGAGATGTGTGCAGCGACACATGCTCCACTTCGGTATTTTTAGAATTCCCAGTCATTATGTCAGGCAGACGGCCCGGGACCAGAGGCACACAGGAAGGAAGCAGAGGTCCACTTGCACCCGGAAAATGCGCTCTCTCTCTCTAGAGATGCGCGGCGGCCAGAACAAAGTCAAAGGGGGTCCGGATTCGAGTTTCACAAACCTGGGACGCGACTCGCCCCTCGCTCTGCTCTTTCATGTTTAACTAATGAAACCACATGAAAGCTCGAAAAGCGCTGGAAGACAGGAAGATGACACCGGGCTTTGTGACGGCCGTCGAGGGCCGAAACGGGACCGGTGGGAGGTCATTAGGCCCGAGATAAATAGGCAGGGTGAAACACGATCCAGAAGGAGATTTCCACTATTGATCTGTTAACAGGAGAGATTACTCCGTAGGAAAACACTCCCCGAACGGCTATTTTTACTGTCAAACGTCCTTGGACGAGCTGCGTTTTCGGAAAGGATCCTCAGTAGAATGCAGCCACTCTCCATTTGCATTTGTAATTGTGACCAAACTTTGAGCGCGAACGGCTTGTTAGCGAAAACAGCCGGGGGGGGATTTACAGGGTATGGAGCCCATCCACTTGGAGGGAAGTCCACATTTCCAGTGTTCACACAAACAATCCTGTCAGTCCCCTCTGATGTGCGGGACCAGCTGCCCGGGGTGTCCGTCCGCCATCGCGGTCCAGACCCGGTGCCCCTCGCCGCACGCACAAAGGCTCCCACAGCGGGTTGGGGGGGGGGGTTTCCTCCTTCACCCACACAAAGGGGATCCATTTCAGCCGCTTTTAGCAGCGCCCGCTTTCCGCTTATAGTCCTTCACACTCCCTCCCCTGAGGCTTTAAGCGGAGGGAGGAAAAATAAAGGCGCCAGGTGGATGTTTGGAGAGAGGTCGGGCTGGTGGCAAACACAGGCACTTCAGGCTAATCCCATCACAGCTGGATGGGGTTTTTTTGGGGGGGGGGAGGCTCGTCTGGAGGTGAGGAAACTGACACCGACTGCTTTGCAGACAGAGGAAAACTCCTGACACTCGCTGTGGGTTGTAGGACGGTGTGCGAATCTTTGAAAACGTGAAACAAATCGCTAAGAAATATGAAGGAGAATCCAAACGGTGAGCTTTCAAAGCAGCCAGGATTGAAGCAGGATGCACCTCTGTTCCGGGTCCTGTCTGAAAGTCCACCACATGGTCACAAATTCAGATCAGAAATGCTTAATGCTGCTTCCTGTGCCCCCCCCCCCGCTCAGCGTGGCCCCGGGCTTCACAACCGGAGGATGTTTTCTTCCGGTGGATGGACTCGAGGGGGTTAAGCGGCTGAAGACTGAAAAACCCCAGCCTTCCGAATCAACAGAAGAAAAATCTCCTCTGTGCACCTTCCAAAAACAGAACACAAACAAAGCCGAGCGGACCCACAATGCACCGCAGCGCCAACCTTTGGAGCTGCGGGGGGAATACTGAAAAGGCCCCATTCAGTCCACGATGAGGCGGAGGTCTGCTCCCATCGGACAAACAAACGAACCCGAGGCTCGGATTTTAAGCAGCAGAATGCATCTCTGTTAATTAGAGGGAAACATTTCGTTAAAAAAAAAAACATGTTTCTGTCTGTTTGGTTTAATGCTTCCCTCTTAACCGGATAAATGCTCTCCACAGCAACACTCTCTGAAAATGGTTGGGAAAAAAATAAAAAAGGTAAGAAGTGAAATGGGAGATTTAGTCAACCTGATGAATTCAACTGAGTCTCTGAGTCAATAACACTTTACGACACCCACACAATTCATTTAGATTTTCATAAGAATCACTCAACTGGGCCGAGCCAGCCAGTTTCCAAGCACAATTTGGAGCTCTGTCACCAGTATTGGAATAAATCTCATCTAAAAGTTCTAACTCCTTGGCTCTCTTTTATTAAAGTCTAAAGGAAGACAAAAACTTCTTCTCTCTGGATTAAAGCTGGCAATCCTGCATTTAGAGCGGGAAACAAGTCAAGTTCAATCAGTAAGAGACTGGCTGAGCAAAGGAGTCAACACAGGACGTGTTGAAGCAATGAGACTCCATTTAGAAGGTTAGTCTGATGTAAAGCGGGCTTTTTCTGTTTTTCGGGGGCGGAAAACAAGCCCACTAACCACATGCAGACCGAGAATGGTGGTGTTAGTGGCAAAGTGAGAGCAGGAAGCCGCTCGCTCGCATAGCAAACCTCAAAAAGGGACCAGCAGCAAATGCAAAGGCCATACTGGCAGCACACACACACAGAGACAGAGACACACTGTGCCGGTAATAAGACGGCTCTCGACAGCCAAGGTCAGACAGAAATCAGCCAAGCAGCAGCTGATCCTCCCACTGCGATCCGTCCAGACGCCCTGAGTGATGGAGATGTGAAAAACAGCTCAATCTCCGTGACGACGGGAGACCTGAGCCGATCCACGTCCCCCAGTCCACAGTCCACGCGCGCTAACGCCACATACCTGTGGTCTGCACGGGCACCGGACTCTTGTTTGTGGATTTTGATGGTCAGTGCTGAGACCAGAACGCGCTAATCGCAAAGAGGTCAAAGCAAAGAAGATAAACCACTCAAAACTTTACTTTATAATTCATAAGAACATTTTACAAACTGCATGACAGAGATATTTTAGAGTCATTCTCAGTGTTTCCTGCCCTCAGAATACTCACTTTAAAGTTCCACAGAAGATATCAGAGTGGGACTTCCCACTCTTAGCTATGACTAAAAGGCTCTTCTGATTGGAGTTGTAATCACTGGGTGGATCCGTTTAAACTAAACAGCTCCTGGTCCACTTTCTAATCTTGTTGAGACAGACTAAACCCCGTTGGCTGCTTGGTGGGTGCTGCTGCTGCCCGTGAGCCTTAACGGAAAAGTGTATCCTAAACTCTGTACTCAGGATGAGACGGCTACAGCCTCTCCTTAACTTTGCATCCAGGCTAGCTAAAGGGATCTGTTCGGGTTTGTCAGCGCATCATGATTCGGGTCAAAATACAACTTTTGAAATGTTAAAAACCCTCCTTTCACTATGTTACCATTCATCCGGTCGGTTGACCCATCACCCTGAAGAACAGTTTCTCCATCCATTCTCATCTCAAAAGACAGAGGTATACGAAGAAATCCAAAGCCGACGGTTGCTAAGCAAGACGATCACTGTGACGCAAATACACGCAACCGCCATCAGAGACTCTGGATCCCAAAGCGGGGGTGATAGCCACAGGTGAGCATGGACAGAGAGCTGACCACGTGGAGGAGAAATAAAGGCGCCGCAGACAGAAGGAACACCCAGACACCAACCAAATGAGTGAGCAAAAAGCTAAAAAAAAAAAGAAAATCTTTAAAAAGGAACACAACAGGATGAGGCTCATCACAGCGTGAGCTGTCGTCTGTGGAAGTGACTCACTGGGGAAGAATGAGCAGAAGAGTGGAGGTGGAGAGGACGCGGACGAAAACACAAAAACATTCAGACAAAAATGGAGACGCGTCAACAAAGTTTGGATAGCGATGAGCAACCGGCCAAGGCCACCAGCCCCCAGTGTTTCAATGGACAACCCAACAAAGCAGAACAACCTCTCCACAATAGATCCAAAGTTTAAAACAGTGATTTTAGAAGTATCTTTTAAGTCTTATGAGTTTGAGGCTCGTCCCTAAAACGTGCAGTCCCACTACACAAAAGACAAACTGCCGATGTAATAAAGCCCGGGGTTTAAAAAGCAGCTGATACAGAAAATGAGAATGTGATTTCACCCACCTTACCTCGGTGTTTAGAGCTCTCTGAGGACCTCCCAGTCCCCGTAACCCCAGAAGAGAACCGGCTCCTTACAGATGTGAGTTGAGAGTCTTTGCTTGTAAAACGTCCGAGTCAAAGCCCCTTCACACATTTAAGACAAAGCCAGCTGCAGCCATTAGCCCGTTCCGTCAGTAAATTATGCACATGTTCCTTAACTGAGCCTCGACACGTTATTATCCATCAATAATACATTAATGGAACAAGATTTAAACTCAACAGGCCATTACATCTCCTCTTTATTGCCACGTGAATTATTAAGTGAACACACTGCTTTTAGAAACTTGAGGGTGGGCAGAGGGAGCTGTAGTTGCTTTATGGGAGTGGGGGGGGGCGCTTCGGGGTCACCCCGGTGCCGTGGGCCACCCTGATCATCGATCGCTTCCTTTATGGTCAGCGCTCACGCGGCCGCGGGCTTCGGATATCTGACGCCAAACCAAACGGTCAGTTTCCTGCCACCGGCCAGCAAAAAGACGAGCGTGTCACCGACCCCAGCACCCGCCAGTCACGCCTCTCGTTTGGGAAAACGGCATGTCAGTCATTTTTTTTCCCTCACACACACACTCTCATCTGCTGTCTCTGCAGGGGCGCCGCTGATCAGTTAAGCTGCTGAATCCCTAATAAGATCTATTCCATTAACCTCTCTCACACAGGAATCCGGGATTGATATCGAGGAGAGAAATCTGCAGGAGCCACAAAAGACTGTTTCATAACAGAGATAGATGCTCACCAAAGAGAAACTGCTTTGATAATGAAACCTCAGTTTGATTTCCAAAAGCCAGATTATATTTGCAAGAATTTGCATGGGAAATAACATCAAGGTGGCTGTCATTCCACCCCATTAGCACGGCATCTGTTCATAAATACACATGATAACACATCTTTAAAGTCTATTTTATGGGGTGTTTGGGGGTTTATTTTGAAATATTCTAAGACGCCCGGTAATTACGCATCCGCAGGTCCATCTCTGAGCTCACCTGAGGAAGGATGCTGGGAACTAGCAGGGAGAAAAGCAGCCGGGAGCCAAACTGAAATAATGCCCATTAAGATTACCATATGCATTCTGGTTAAATGGTAATCAGTCAGCCTTCCCTCTCTGAGCAGAAGCTGCGTCTCCATGCACCCAGAACACCCCCCCACCCCCCCTACCCCTCCTCCCCCCCGAGCCGCCTGTCTCAACATCACACATGGATGTGGACAGGCAATTACAGCACACCGTGTCACCCGGGCCGGCCTCGGCTAGCCTGGTGTGGAAAAAGAGGAGGGGAGGAGAACCGGGAAGACGACCGGAAACATGACCAGGAATACGACGGGGAACATAACAAGGAATACGACCGAGAATACAACCAGGAACACAACAGGGAACACAACATGGAACAAAACCAGGAACACAACCAGGATTACAACCAGTAACACGACCGAGAACACAACAGGGCACACAACCGGGAACACAACCGGGAACACAACCAGGAACACAATCGGGAACACAACCAGGAACACGACCGGGAACACAACCAGTAACACAACCACGAACAAAACCAGAAACATAACCAGGAACACAACCAGGAACATGACCGGGAACACCACCAGGAACACAACCGGGAACACACCCAGGAACACAACCGGGATCACAACCGGGAACACAACCAGGAAAACGACCAGGAACACAACTGGGAATATAACCAGGAACACGACCAGGAACACAACCAGGAACACAACCGAGAACACAACCAGGAACACGACCAGTAAAACAACCAGGAACACAACCAGGAACACAACCAGGAACATGACCGGGAACAAAACCAGGAACACAACCAGGAACACAACTGGGAACACAACCAGGAACAAAACCAGGAACACAACCGGAACACAACCATCTCTAAAGAGGCCTCCACCACAAACGCGTAAATGAATAAGAAGCCAACTGGTGAGAGCCTGTCTCCATGCCGCCCGTCACACGCTGATGCAGATCCCCCCCCCCCCC